>JAVXUP010002725.1:0-111737 GCA_033070095.1 Escallonia herrerae
TTTTAGGGGGGGTGTAATGGCCATCAAGGGGTATTTTGGTAATTTGTCATGTCGGAGCTAAATATTTGGGAACGTACGTAATTAAGCGTCCTGAGTGACGGGAATCGAGGAACAATGTTAAGCAACCAAATGAGGGAATTGTTATCGCTAATGAGTTGACAAGGCTTAAAGATCCGACTATCGGATCGGATAACTAGCCGTCATAAGACACTATGTATGGTTAATTATGGGTAAAATAAAGTTTGTTCATATGATTGATGGTGTCTAATGAAAAAGGTCTTATTTGATTAGGTGATTCCGCTCGTTGTGATCAGAGATTGCGTGTTGCGTCGGCTATACGCCAATGATGTAAGGATAATGGGGTTCCTTCTATGTTATGATTTGATTCGATTAGCATACCTGTCGTTGGGATGTCATGTAAATTGTCGTGGTGGTGTTGCGGTGAGATGTCGACAGCTATTTATAACCGATATTTCTCTTAGTTAAGAACACTGTTAAGGACTTGTTGTTAAGTTTCTCCCAATCTGCCCCATTATGATGTGTACGTTAAACTCATGTTGTTATGATTGAATACTAGTTGCTCCTGTGATTCGGTATCTTGCTTGAGTTGTGTTGTTGAAGAAATAAGGTGAGATAATTTTCCTTAGTCCGTCCCGTTGATCAAGGCTTATTGTTTTACCTGTAACGCAGTTAGGGACAAACACTTTACTTGCCTCCCTTCTTGATGGCAATGTCTCTTTTAAATTACTTGAGACTGGGATAAACACCTCGTACAATGGAGTATCAATAAGTAGAAGGCCAGTAAAAGTGGAGAAACTGGCGGCCAGTGAAAATAGAATCTCTGACAAACGGATAAAGCGGGCTAGAGTCTGTCACTAGGGGTGAGCACATCTGGGTTGGGTTCGGTTCAGGCTAAACCGCAAACCAAAACGATGGACCTCAGTTCACAAATTTTTGAAGCAAACTGAACCAAGACACATCGGTCTGAACGATTCAAATGGTTCAAAATGTATGGTTTAGATCGGTTTGAGCGTGGTTTAAATATTATTTTATTTTAAGGAAAAATGAAAATCCACTAACCAAAATCTACATTACATGACAAATGAAAATAGAGTAACGGGTCGGCCACTCCTTCGGGGTCGAGTCAAGTTGAGTTTGCATTTGCAATCGATTTTAATTTAAGGTTGCTGAATGTTTACTATTCAATAATTTTGGCTTCCTTTATTGATTTCTCTTGCATTACCTATTGTTCATACCCTATTCTGGCCAGACCCCGGGGGCCCACTAAGGGGCCCGCATCGCGCCACACATCATCCAGTCAACGGTCAAATATTCAACGCCATAACCAAGTCAAAGCGCATCTCCTTCCGAGCATCCACAGGCATCACCAGTGCAGCGACATCAACAGTCAAACTGTTGGAAAAAGGAAGGGGTCGGCCACCCCTTTCCTAAGGGGGTCGGCCACTCCCTTCCTAAGGGGGTCGGCCACCCCTTTCTTCAGAGGGTCTGCCACCCCCTTCCTAAGGGGGTCGGCCACCCCTTTCTTCAGGGGGTCGGCCACCCCCCTTGTTGTGAGGGGTCGGCCCCCTTGCAACCCAAGGGGTCGGCCGCCCTTTCCTCAAGGGGGTCGGCCACCCTTTTGCCTTGCAAGAGTCATTCCTAAACCCCCGACATCACTCATCGCGCTCTCTACCATCCGCTCTCAACACCGATGGTCACTTGCGCCCCGCTAATGATACATGCCCCCGGCACTAAGTATTGCTCCGCGACAGTCGTCGCCACTCCCTTGCGCCACGCTGATGATACGTGCCCCCGGCACTAAGTATTGCTCCACGACAGTGCTCCGGCACGAGGACCTCTCCCTGCGGCATGGGCTAAGTGCCATCACGGGCTTAGTGCCATCGCCGGCTCAATCAACTGCGAGATGGGCTGTATGCCGTCGCCGGCACAATCAAACTGCGGCATGGGCTGAGCGCCATCACGGGCTTAGTGCCATCGCCAACTCAATCAACTGCGGGACGGGCTGTATGCCATCGCCGGCTCAATCAAACTGCGGCATGGGCTGAGCGCCATCACGGGCTTAGTGCCATCGCCGGCTCAATCAACTGCGGGACGGGCTGTATGCCATCGCCGACTCAATCAAACTGCGGCATGGGCTGAGCGCCATCACGGGCTTAGTGCCATCGCCAGCTCAATCAACTGCGGGACGGGCTGTATGCCGTCGCCGGCTCAATCAAACTGCGGCATGGGCTGAGCGCCATCACGGGCTTAGTGCCATCGCCGGCTCAATCAACTGCGGGACGGGCTGTATGCCGTCGCCGGCTCAATCAAACTGCGGCATGGGCTGAGCGCCATCACGGGCTTAGTGCCATCGCCGGCTCAATCAACTGCGGGACGGGCTGTATGCCGTCGCCATACTCAATCAAATGCGGGACGGGCTGTAAGCCATCGCCGGCTCAATCACCAGGGGCTATGGTCCTCGCAGTAGGATGGGCTCGCAACCCTGGAACCATCGTCGGCACAACCTTGAAGCCACCGACATCACACTTGCAGGGAGCTCCTATGCGAAGACTTCACCGCAACGGACCCTAAGCACCAAGCGGTGACCATGGTCACTCATGTTACTCATGTTGCTGTTGATCGTCGACACCACCAGGGCAATGACCCACGGGTCACTCCGGGACGGGAGCAGGTCCTTGGAGGGCATCACGCCTAGTCCACCTGGCAGTTGGCTATAGGGGCAACCCTCATCGCTATCAGGTTCTCTGCGCGTCTCTTGACGCACCTTGTGGGATTCAGTAAGGGCTTGGACTGGTGTCTGGGGCAACGGGCTACTTTGACCATTCTACTGCGTCATGATCAGTCTCCTCAGACAGGCAGAGGGATGTTATAAGGGTAGGGTAGCACGAACTTAGGGACCAGCAGTCCCTACTGAGAATCAGTACTTTGGCTCCCCCTAGCGACGTGTTGTTCCCAAGGGGTGACACATGTCAACTTATGACACATGCACATTTTTGCCTATAAATAGTGGACTTTGGAGCTTTTCCAAGGATCTTTCTCTCATTTGGACTTTTCACTTTCTCTCTCTAAAAAGACATTCTCTCTGGAATTCTAGTGAGAGAAACACACTTGGACTCGCGTCTCCGGACCCTCGACGCTGCATCCTTGATCACGGACTGTCGACTGTCAGCCCTGTTCGTCGTCCCCCTGCCTGCGCGGCGCTGCCAGCCCTCGCGACCTGTCTGGGGAGCCTTGCTCTCAGCCCTTACGCCATCCTTGCTGTCTCCCGCGTTGCCTACCTGGAAGCTGACTCAGACTGCATCCTTTATGGCACCTCCACGTAGCATCGAACCCTTTTCTGCATCAACATTTTGGCGACTCCACTGGGGAGGTGAACATCGTGTTGCAGTTTGATGCACTTAGGCATCATGCCTATGCAACGGCGAACTACGAGGGCTACCAGCCAGAGCCTTATCCATCCTGTGCAAGAAGAGGACCACCCGGTCGAGCAAGAGGGGACTAGTGCCCTGCGTCCCCAAGGCCACCCCACGTCTGACGTGCAAGTTGCAGTCAATGCGGCCATTTAGCACTTCACTCCTACTATAGCTAGCATACAAGACTCGCAAGGACTCTCATGATCGCTATGAAGGAAATGCAGAGATCCATGCAGATTATGGCCTCACAGCAAGTCATTCCACCGGCCCAGCCCACAGGACCTGGGCCGTCCCCTGACGCCGCCCAGGCCCCAGTGTCGCGACCACTACCGCCTTGGCCTTCCAGACCCCTGACGTTGGGGCTCGCAACATCCTCCCTACCTATAGCTGGCACACTGCATCCCGTGACGCCATCACACAGACCGCAGCTGGATCTGGGACCGGTGCTGCAGCAAATCATCCTTGTTACTGTGCCACAGCATTTACCGGCCAGAAGTTCTTCTGAAACTCATGAGTCCATCGAGATGGAGCCCGACCCCTACCTGACGGAGCAACATCAAACGACCAGCCAGGTGGTGGACATGTCTTACCCAGCCACCCACGCTGCCGCACACGTGCCCGTGGCAACGCCTGCCCCGTATCGTCCTCCTGCTCCACCAACCTACCCAGTTGCACCTTTAGGGGGCTCGGGGGCTTGAGCAGCCCCAGCCAGCCATCAGCCACTAGTTGGCCAGGAGGAGCCACTCCCTTATTATGTCTCCAAAGCTGACTTCGATGCACTCCTCCGCCGGCTGTCACAGCAGTCTGCACCCGGCTCGCTAACTCAACGGACAGACCGCACGCCGTATGCCAACGAAATGGCCACTGTACCCTACCCACTCAGATACAAGCAACCCACTTTCGTGCTCTTCAACGGGCACGAAGGCAATGCCCGTGAGCACTTGACAAGATTCGTCGGCTCATTGGAACAGTATGGCCCGGGCGATAGTTTGAAGTTGAGGGAGTTTCACAAATCCCTCACGGGCTTGGCATACACTTGGTATCATCAGATCCCCGCGGGGACAGTCCATTCTTGGGATGAGATGGCCCAACTATTCTTGGACAAATTCCACTACGAAGCCAAGCGCGTCACCATAGTGGACATCGCCAGTATACGCCAGAGTTCTGGCGAAGACTTAACCAAATATGTGCAACGCTTTCACCTTAAGTGCCTCGAGTGTACAGATTTTAGCAAGGACGAGACATTGGTCCCCATATGCATAAAAAACATGAACGACATCTACCGGGTGCACATTGAGAACTTGCAGTTGAGGTCTTGGGGGCACCTCAAGGAAGCAGCACGACGTACTTACGAGACGGTCGGCCCTGTCAAACCATGGAGGACTCGCACGCAGAATGCATTGCTGGCCTCAACAAACATACCTAGTGCTCAACGCGACAGCAACAGCACCAACCATAACAGTGTCAGTAATTACGCTGGCTCCAAGCGTCCGCTCCCGGATAGGGACCAACGCCCTGACAAACGAAGACAACAGGAGACCCCCTTGCCTTTCCATGTGACCTGAATACGGTGAAAGAACTCTTGACAGAATGGGTTGTTAACGACCGCAACTTCAGACTACCACCTGTGCGGATCCCCATCAAGGATGAATAAAGAACCCGGCCCAACTACTGTCCCTTCCATCAAGCCCTTGGTCATCCTCTCCAAAACTGCAACGCACTACGAACCATCTTTGCAAGAAAGGTCACGTCAGGCGAACTACAGTTACGGAAGAACAATGATGTGCGTAAGGACCCTTACCCGAACCATGGTAACAACAATCGAGGGCATCAGGTGCTCATGACTGTTACAAACCATGCCAAGCCTCTAGTCCCCGAAGTTCCTGCAGAGGTCTATTTTATGGTCACACCTTGTATTCCTCCCACCCTTCAGCCAGCATCTTCAGTCAAACAAATGACAAATATTAAAAGCTTTTTTGATGAAATGGGGTTCTCACCCACGGCACGAACTTACCTTTCAAACTGTCTGATCGAGGTCACCACAGGCCTCGGTCCCGAATGTTTCACTGCCCAAGCCAAGCTCAGACATGTCCCTTTTACCGCATTCATTTTCTCGGACGAGGACTCACCGCCAATTGAACACCACAACCGACCATTATACCTCAAATACACTATTAACGGCATAGGCTTTCATCGCGCCTTAGTGGACTGCGGCGCCTTAATCAACATCATTCCTCTCATCACCCTGCAGTAAGTCGACATACCACCAAGGAAGATCATCCGTGACCCTGTCAAGATTACTGGCTTCAAGCAAGGCCCCCAGTCTACCCTCGGCCACATCACTGTCGACCTCATGGTCGGCACTGTCCGTCGAGACACCACTTTTCATGTGATAGACAGTGAGTCCTCCTTCCACCTTCTGCTTGGACGACCTTGAAATCATGTTAACAAGGCTATTCCCTCAACGTACCACTAATGTGTAAAACTGGTGGCCGATCCTGTGGGACATGAGGTAGCACTAACGATCCCCGCAACCAGGGCACCCTTCAAATATGTCGAGTCTTACTTCGCCGAGGCCTCTTTCTTCATTGAGCTCGCACCGTAGGGTGAGAACGCCACTCACATCCATTCCACCAAATTGCCAGAATGGGATGAGTTGTGCGGAAACAAACCTCCCAAGTCCAAGTCCGAATCCAAGAAGAACAACAAGAGCAAAACATCAGCTTCTTCACCGCCACATGCGGTCTTGACCGATTCTCCGCCCTCATCCCCTAAGCCCAAAAAGCACAAGTCTGAACCTACCTTCCGACGCATTGTCAAAGATGGGAAAGTGATTTACCAGTTATGACGGTGTGCGGGGGTCCCTGGTGGTTTGTCATCTGACCCCCTCGATTCTGACCCGACCGTAAAAACATAATGGTGCTGTACGGCCGAGCATTGCCCGTTAGACCCCGAACTTACTCCGGGCGCTGCCCCACCCTGCTATGAAGACAGCCCTCGACCGCAGGCCTAAGATCTTGAAGAAATTAACCTGGCCGACCCGGGCGAGGAACCTCGATTGACATACATTGGCACAAAACTCGCCCCAGGCCGAAGAGAGGAATTGGTTACCCTCCTCTGTGAATATCGCGATGTATTGGCGTGGAGTTACAACGAGATACCAGGGCTGGATCCCGCCTTGGTGACGCACCATCTCAACATCGCTACAGGGTTCAACCCTGTCCGACAGCATCCGAGATCCTTCCGTCCAGAACTCGAATTGAAGATCAAGCAAGAGATCGAGCGCCTTCTACAAGCCTGATTCATTGAACCAATTACTCATCCCATATGGCTGGCCAATATCATCCATGTCCAGAAGAAGAGCGGCCAAGTATGCGTTTGTATTGACTTCAGTGACCTGAACACAGCGTGTCCCAAAGATGAGTTTCCACTGCCTAATATTGACATGCTTACGGAAGCTGCCGCCGGATATGAGACCTTGTCCTTCATGGATGGTTTCACCAGCTACAACCAAATTTGAATGAACTTGGACGACTGCGCCAAGACAGGCTTTTGGACTCCAATGGGTAACTTTTGTTGAAAAGTCATGCCCTTCGGTCTCAAGAATGTGGGTGCTACCTATCAGCGAGCCATGACCGCCATTTTTCATGACATGATACATCGCACTGTGGAGGACTACGTCGACGACCTCATCATCAAGTCTAAAAGGGAAGGCGATCATCTCACGGACCTACGAGCGGTCTTTGATCATTGTCGATAGTACAACATGGGATGAATCCGTTGAAATGTGCCTTTGGAATCTCCTCCGGCAAATTCCTCTGCTTTTTGGTTAGTCGACAATGGATCGACGTTGACCCTTCTAAAGCTGCTTCTATCCAAGAAATGTCCCCGCCTAGCTTCCTCGGCAAGGTTTCCTACCTTCAACGATTTATCCCTGCCTTGGCCGAACTTATCATGCCCTTTCGGCACTTGACACACAAAAGCGCACCATGGAGTTGGGAGGCGCCCCAATAACGAGCATTCGAACAGATCAAGGCGATCCTCATGTCACCACAGACCATGGTCGTGCCCCAGCGGGGTGTTTCACTCTTGCTTTACTTAACCTCTACACCCAGGTTCGTGGGGGCCTTGTTGGACCAAGAAGTAGACGGGGTAGAGCATCCAGTTTGTTACCTCAGCCGATCGATCAGGGGACCCGAAGCCAACTATTCTGAGCTCGAGAAGCATTGCTTCGCCTTGGTCTACACCTCATAGAAATTCAGGCACTACTTCTTGTCGCACCAAATCATGCTTGTCACCAAGGCTGATCCACTACGATACATGCTCACACGCCCTGCCTTGTCTGGACGACTTACCCGCTGGTTATTGTTGTTAGCCGAGTTTGGCCTGTCCATTAGAAACCCTACAGCTCTGCGGAGCCAAGCACTCTTCGATCTCCTGGCCTTCTTTCCGCGACAACAGTGTGAACCAACTTCAAATCAATTACTGGGGGAGGAGACAGCCCTGATCTCCGATATAAATGACTTGTGGGTACTCGAGTTTGACGGCTCAGCCACTAGCAAAGGTCCTGATAGAGCTCCCCTCAGGCAAGGGCGTGCCGGTATAGTCCTTTGTAATTCACATGGTGTTACCACATCCCTATCCTTCAAGCTCGCATTCCCGGTATCCAATAATGAAGCCGAATATGAGGCCCTTGTCATCGGCCTCATGCTAGCTACCAGCATGGGGGCTAAGTCATTATGCATAAAGGGGGACTCAAACTTGATAATGAAGCAAGCTGACGGAGAGTTCGCGGTCAAAGAGCCAGCTTTGGCGCCTTCTTGTGCCCTGGTATAACACTTGGAAGGAAGACTTGGCCATGTCCAATATGAACATCACAACAGGTGCCGCAACCGACATGGGGACAGCTTGGCCACGATCGCATCAAAGATTGAGTTTGACGGTGAATGGCAAGTGTTAACCATCATCAGGAGAACCGCACCATGCATGACATTGAACCTAGTCCCAAAAGACACTACTGCCAGTGACTGGAGGCAGCCAATCGTCAACCAACTTAGGGCGCCATCTCTTGTGTCCACCTCCACGCTTACGGGTTTCTTAATGTTGGGAGACGTCCTATACAAATGATGTCCCGGAGGCACTCTGGCTAGGTGCTTAGCCCCTACGGAAGCAAAGCATAAACTACAGCTCGGCCACCGGAAATGTTGTGGCATTGACGGCCCCCCTCTGTACCGTCGTCTCCAGCGCATGGGCCTCTTTTGGCCGTCCATGCCTAAGGATGCTTCGGATGTACAATGAAATTGTTTAGAATGCCTGTACGCACGGGATAGTGTGGAAGCACTTGTCATTAACTTCAAGGGCGACTGGCGTCAGCCTTTCCTGCAATACCTAACTCACGGGCTCCTACCGTCGGATCGCGGCTTGACACGATCTGTCAAGCGCCAATCGGTCAGATATTTTGTGACGGAAGGCGAACTATTTTGCAAAGGGTTTTCGGGGCACACCCTACGCTGCTTACAAGGTGCTTCGGCCGTGGAAGTGATTAATGAAGTACAAAATGGTGCTTGTGAGGAGCACCAGGGATCGCATAAGCTGTACGCAGAATTGCTAAGATTAGGGTACTATTGGCCGACCATGGAATCTGACTCCATCACTCATGTCTGACATTGCCAGCCCTGCCAGAGACATGCTGACAGGATGCATACCCCAACGTCTGATCTTCGTATGATCGTGGCCCCTTGGCCATTTCACTCTTGGGCTCTTGACCTTATTGGCCCCGTACATCCGCCGTCAAAAGGCCTTTTATGGATCATGGTCGCAACGGAGCATTTCACGAAGTGGGTTGAGGCCATACTTCTGCGAAAAGCCACGGGAGGCGCCATTGCCAACTTCTTGCGTGACCACATCATCTGTCGTTTCGGCATCCCACGATGCATCATTTCAGACAACGGCACCCCATTCATTAACCGGGATGTTCGGACTCTTATGGAAGCACACGACATCAATCACACCACATCAACCCCTTACTATCCGCAGGGCAATGGTCAAGCTGAAGCCTCCAACAAAACCCTGTTGCGCGTTTTGTCACACATGGTTCACGACGCGAGCGACTCTTGGTCTGAAAAGTTAAGTCATGCCTTTTGGGCTTACAGAACCTCCAGACATACAGCCACAAAGGCCACACCCTTCTCCCTTGTTTACGGGGATGAGTACGTGGTACCCACCAAGGTCGCGGTAGCCTCGGCATGACTAGCCCTCAGCAGCGGCCTAGGGGAGGAGGAAACCAGAATGATGGCCGTTGAAGGCCTGGATGAAAAAAGAGCCAACGCTATGCACCGAATGAAGAAACACCACAAACAACTTGTCAAAGCCTATGGGAAGACTGTCAAACCCCGTTCCTTCGTGGAAGGCGACCTTGTCCTCCGAGCCGCCAAGCATGTGCGGGCCAACCTGTCAGCCCCTAAGTTCGCACCCAACTGGGAAGGGCCACTTAAAGAGCACACGGCCAGAAGCAACGGCTCCTATCTCCTGCTTGACCCAGACAATGGACAGCTCACCGCCCCTGTCAATGGTCGCTACCTAAAGAAATACTACGCGTAGCCAGTTGCAGCTTGTTCGTCGCAACCTCCCACACGCAGTTTAGAACACTCGCACCGCATTTTGTTGTATATAAGCGCTTGCCTTGACTTGTAACCCTCGTCGCTCATTACAAGTTCTTTTTTTATGAAACAACGTTTTGATCCAAGCATTATCCATACACAGCCTGTTCGCTGCACATATATTTATGCTTAGCCTGCTTCTTTTACTCCTAGTCACTACGATGTGTGCCCTCTACGGGAAAGAAGGAACATCATTGGACAAACATCAGACATAAGACTTTTGTTAATCATAACGAAATAGCAAGAGCGCAATACAAACCGCAATAAACGACAATAGGACGACACGCAGCCATGCTTTATGACGCTAGCAATATATATATATATATATATATATATATATATATGTACATATAAAGTTTTTTTCTTTTTTTTGGCCACTATCGGGCGCGGTTCATACATCAAATTCGTCATAAGTCCTACAGAAAACTAGATAATAGCACTGCTACCGGATGAGAGCTAAACGCCTCCAACGTGTGATGCTGATCCTGCAGTGCCGACCATCCAGCCTCGAGCTCAGCCTGCCGCCTCAGACGCTCAGCCTCTCGAACCTCCACATCAGCGCGCCGCCTCTGCAGGTCACTCAGCCATCTCTGTAACTCGGTCAACTGCCTCTCTATATCCGCCACCTCCCTGTCAATGACGACCAACTCTCTGCTAATCTCCGACAGCTCCACCTCTAGCCCTGCACGCCGTCTCTCGAGTAGCACCTCCTCCATCCGCACCAAGGCCATCCTCTCTACCGTGGCACTACCCTCACTCCTCGACTTCAAGAAATCAGCCATCCAGTCCAGCTGCAAGCCTAGAGAGGTGAATGGCGCAAACTCCGTCAGCAACCGTTCAATAAATGCCGTCGACCAGCCTGTCGTAGGAATACTGGCGAAGGGTAGTAACCACTCTACGAACCCTGCATACACCCACCTCTGCAGTACGGGGTTCTTTACAGTCACTCCCTCAAACGTTTGCGGGAAGGCCGCCTTCACCGACTCCTACTGGCACACTGTCTCAGTGGGAAATTGGAGGTTCTCCCATGATACGACGTCGGCCTGCCCGCTCGACGATCCCCTGCTCGCCTCACCAACCGCTGCACCACCCACCACTGCCGCAGGCCTTTCACACACTCTGCTCGCCGGCTGTACACCGACAGTCATCGAGTGCATCACCATTAATGTCGCCCCTGCCTAGACAGCTGACCCCGACGACGGGTCCTGCTGACGCTCCGCAACAGACTGTGCCGAAATCTCCGGCTCACAAGCACGGGGTGCCACCACGGGCTCCAACTCTACCAGATCCTCTTGCTCAACTCCCGCAGCCTCCGCCTCTATGCCTGTCCACCAGTAGCTACTGGTATCAAAGATCAGCGACTCGTCTACTCTCCACCATACACATCCTCCACTCTCTCCTCGGCTCCCGGCAGCGGGCTCACCCTGCCGCTCATGCCAGCCCCTGATATGTCAACCGCCTCCGACGCACACCCCCGCGCCAGCTCGTCTACTTCAACCGCCACCCCTCCTCTGCCTCTACAGCCACGCCAACATCACCAACTCCCTCCACCATTTGCTCATTGTACTCCTATCAAAGGAACAGTCCATATGTTAACTCTTTTTTTATTTAAAAAAAAAGGACTTAATCAGAAAGACAATGTAATTGTAACAGTAGCAGCTCATCTTACCTCAAGTGCTGGCTCCTCTGACTCCTCTCGCAGCCTCTTCGACCCCGCCAGGCGTGAACCCGAGGCACCTGTACTCGTCTGACGAGCACTCTCTATCATACTCACCCTCAGCGCCGACAGCGACCCCTTACCGGCCCCTGGCACTCGCTGTAGCGGCATCGATGGCTCTCTTCCACGATCCTCCCCCGGAGCCTCATCCTCAGACCCGTCGCCCTCCTCGTTCGGCTCCTCGCCTGGATCTCTCTCAGAGCCCCCAGCGGCACTTCCTGACACTAGCACCAGCATGCCAGCCTGTCGCGCAGCTGTCACTGATACCAAACTCAATGCACGGTCACATGCATACACGTCTACCAGTCAACGTATGCCCAATGGCTGGGCCAACCACTCCACCCAACTCACTCGTAGTCGCTCCCACCACTGTGCATACCCCACGGTCACTGCCCCCGCTATCGCTGTCCCCGGCCGCCTCCACTCTGTCACTGGTACCGGCCACTCGCGGACTCTGTCATATCGCGTATACCCAAACGCGGTCGTCACACTCCACGGGCCGCGGTACCCATACGGTGGCTCCAAATCATAGCCGAACGCCAGCGATAACCGGTCTTGGCTATATTGGGCCACATAATACACGTTCTCTGCGGGCTTCCCACCATCGTCGGTCAGCACCGGGAGCCAACCCGAAAAATAGGCCACCAGGAGCACAACGTCCATCGGTGCAAAGAACCCCCTCCTGGCCAAGTCCCTCGTCACCTCCTGTCCATGCAACCAAGGGGGCACCCCGTACGACGAATGCATATCTCTGTACGGTCGTGCTAGGCACGCCTCGCGAGAGTCTACGAATCGTGACAACGGACAATCGGGCCTCTTGATGCCCGACCATGCGAACGCACATGATCCGCAGGACCACACCGCCACCTCCTGTGATCTGCCACCATGCATTACCATCCTCATCGTCGATACTGGATGCTGGCGCGGGAATCCTACCAGACGATAATCTGGAAAACACTCGTACAGGTACCGTTGCAGGAACATCCAGTCCACGTACGTAGCCACCTGATACCGCCCATGTGACCGCTTCACGTCATTCACTAGCTGATCCAGACGTAAGTACAGAGTGCCCAGATACACAGGACCTAGTCCGACACGCCTACCCTGCGCCATCCGAATCGCCAAGGGGATCACCCTCGAAGAAATGCCGTCCTCTGGCGTCCCTTCAAACACAAACCTGCAAGTAAGCAGAAGCTCATTACACGCGACATGGAATAAAATCGAATCATGAATGCGATCTACGGGAAGTACGAGTCTCACCTCGACAGGAACATCGTCAGGAAAGCTACCATCTCGTACCGCTCGTCCTTGTGATACGGCCCCATCACAAAGTGAGCAGCAGTGCCCAATCTCTGCCCCGGCCTCGCCTGCGCCACACCATAGAACAGTCGGAGCCATCCACCGTATGTTCCCTTTCGATGCTACTTTGTCTCTGCTAAGATGTCCAGCAATTGTGTCTACAACAAGCGCTCCTCACCGCTGAGCCGCATCACACGTGCGTCCAACTCGCCCTGCATCGGCAGACCTGTCAACATCATCACGTCCAGCAGCGTCAGCCCGATCTCTCCGAACTCAGTCACAAAGGTGTGTGTCTGAGTGCTCCACCTCAACAGCAGCAAAGTCATACCGGGCGTGTCCCTATATAACTCCAGGCCCCTACCCGTAATGTCCACCAACGGCAGCAACCCCAACCTCTGTAGTAGCACCTGCACCGCGGCGTCTCCACCATGTGCTGACACCAAAAGTCCCACCCGGTCAGCATCGCGCCATGCCCCTTGAACACTATAGGTGCCCAAGGCATGTCTTCCCTCTCTACCAACAAACCTGGCACACATCTCGGCGACATCACAGGTGCCTCCTCCCAGCTCGGAGGGCGCACATATGGCGACGGTACCCGTAGCTCCTCTCCCATCAACAGGCCGCTCCACGGCACTGTAAAGGCTCCATCAGCCACACGGATGGCAAGCTCCATCCACAACTCACGGTCAGGCACCTGCGGTACCACGCCCTTCACTCCCAGCAATGTGTTCGTCTTGTCTAGTTTCGGATCGTACGACCTCACTCCGCTATCGTCAAATGTTAAGGGCACGCTGTCTCCCCACCCGCCACAACTCTGGCCTCATTTGTCGATGGCGGGGCCACGGGTTCTGTCATCATGACCCGCGATGGTCGTGATGCACTAGCCGCCGCGCCCCGTGGCTTCGCGAACATCTTCTGCTTAACCTTTCTCGGGATGGGCATCGGCTCGGCAGGCTCGGCCCTCGCTCCACCCAATGACCCCGACGACCCTCTGGCTGGGCCAATCCCCCAGTTGGCCGACCCCCCTCAGGGCCAACCCTCCTGGATGGGTCGACCCCCTCGTGGCCGACCCCTCTACCCTTCCTCCTTCCTCTCTTCCTTCCCTTCCCCCTTTTTTCCCTGATGAGGCTGACCCCCCATGGGGCCGACCCCCTGGGCTGATGATACATGCCCTAGGCACTAAGTATTACTCCACGACAGTGCTTCGGCACGAGGACCTCTCCCTGTGGCATGGGCTGAGTGCCATCACGGGCTTAGTGCCATCGCAGGCTCAATCAACTGCGGGACGGGCTGTATGCCATCTTCGGCTCAATCAAACTGCGGCACGGGCTGAGCGCCATCACGAGCTTAGTGCCATCGCCGGCTCAATCAACTGCGGGACGGGCTGTATGCCGTCGCTGGCTCAATCAAACTGCGGCACGGGCTGAGCGCCATCACAGGCTTAGTGCCATCACCGGCTCAATCAACTGCAGGACAAGCTGTATGCCATCGCCGGCTCAATCAAACTACGGCATGGGCTGAGCGCCGTCACGGGCTTAGTGCCATTGCCGGCTCAATCAACTGCGGGATGGGCTGTATGCCCTCGCTGGCTCAATCAAACTGTGGCATGGGCTGAGCGCCATCACGGGCTTAGTGCCATCGCCGGCTCAATCAACTGTAGGATGGGCTGCATGCCGTCGCCGGCTCAATAAACTATGGGACGGGCTGTATGCCGTCGTCGGCTCAATCAAACTGCGGCATGGGCTGAGCGCCATCACGGGCTTAGTGCCATCGCCGGCTCAATCAACTGCGGGATGGGCTGTATGCTGTCGCCGGCTCAATCAACTGCGGGATGGGCTGTATGCCGTTGCCGGCTCAATCAAACTACGGCATGGGCAAAGCACCATCACGGGCTTAGTGCCATCGCCGGCTCAATCAACTGCAGGACGGGCTGTATGCCGTCGCCGGCTCAATCAAACTGCAGCATGGGCTGAGCGCCATCACGGGCTTAGTGCCATCGCCAGCTCAATCAAACTGCGGGACGGGCTGTATGCCGCCACCGGCTCAATCAAACTGCGGCATGGGCTGAGTGCCATCACGGGCTTAGTGCCATCGCCGGCTCAATCAACTGCAGGATGGGCTATATGCCATCTTCGGCTCAATCAAACTGCGGCACGGGTTGAGCGCCATCACGAGCTTAGTGCCATCGCTGGCTCAATCAACTGCGGGACGGGCTATATGCCGTCACCGGCTCAATCAAACTACGGCATGGGCTGAGTGCCATCACGGGCTTAGTGCCATCGCCGGCTCAATCAACTGCAGGACAAGCTGTATGCCATCGCCGGCTCAATCAAACTACGGCATGGGCTGAGCGCCATCATGGGCTTAGTGCCATCGCCGGCTCAATCAACTGCGGGACGGGCTGTATGCCATTGCCGGCTCAATCAAACTACGGCATGGGCTGAGCGCCATCACGGGCTTAGTGCCATCGCCGGCTCAATCAACTGCGGGATGGGCTGCATGCCGTCGTCGGCTCAATCAACTGTGGGACGGGCTGTATGCCAACGTCGGCTCAATCAAACTGCGGCATGGGCTGAGCACCATCACGGGCTTAGTGCCATCGCCGGCTCAATCAACTGCGGGATGGGCTGTATGCCGTCGCCAGCTCAATCAACTGCGGGACGGGCTGTATGCCGTTGCCGGCTCAATCAAACTGTGGCATGGGCAAAGCACCATCACGGGCTTAATGCCATCGCCGACTCAATTAACTGCGGGACGGGCTGTATGCCGTCGTCGGCTCAATCAAACTGCAGCATGGGCTGAGCACCATCACGGGCTTAGTGCCATCGCCAGCTCAATCAAACTGCGGGACGGGCTGTATGCCGTCTCCGGCTCAATCAAACTGCGGCATAGTCTGAGCGCCATCATGGGCTTAGTGCCATCGCCGGCTCAATCAAACTGCGGGACGGGCTGTATGCCGTTGCCGGCTCAATCAAACTGCGGCATGGGCTGAGCCCCATCAAGGGCTTAGTGCCATTACCGGCTTAATCAACTGCAGGACGGGCTGTATGCCGTCGCCATACTCAATCAAATATGGGACGGGCTGTAAGCCATCGCCGGCTCAATCACCAGGGGTTATGGTCCTCATAGTAGAATGAGCTCATACGCGAAGACTTCACCGCAACGGACACTAAGCACTAAGTGGTGACCATGGTCACTCATGTTACTCATGTTGCTATTGATCATCGACACCACCAGGGCAATGATCCACGGGTCACTCCGGGACGGGAGCAGGTCCTTGGAGGGCATCGCACCTAGTCTGCCTGGCAGTTGGCTACAGGGGCAACCCTCACCGCTGTCAGGTTCTCTGCGCGTCTCTTGATGCACCTTGTGGGATTCAGTAAGGGCTTGGACTGGTGTCTGGGGCAACGGGCTACTCTGACCATGCTACCGCGGCATGATCAGTCTCGTCAGACAGGCAGAGGGATGTTACAAGGGCTGGGCAGCACGAACTTAGGGACCGGCGGTCCCAATGGAGAATCAGTACTTTGGCTCCCCCTGGCGACGTGTCGTTCTCAGGGGGTGACACATGTCAACTTATGGCACATGCATATTTTTGCCTATAAATAGTGGACTTTGGAGCTTTTCCAAGGATCTCTCTCTCATTTGGACTTTTCACTTTCTCTCTCTAAAAAGACATTCTCTCTGGAATTCTAGTGAGAGAAACACACTCGGGCTCCCGTCTCCGGACCCTCGACGCTGCATCCTTGATCACAGACTATTGACTGTCGGCCCTGTTCGTCGTCGCCCTGCCCGCACGGCGCTGCCAGCCCTCGTGACCTGTCTGGGGAGCCTTGCTCTTAGCCCTTACGCCATCCTTGCTGTCTCCCGCGTTGCCTATCTGGAAGCTGACTCAAACTGCATCGTTTGTGGCACCTTTACGTAGCATCAAACCCTTTTCTGCATCAACACCTATTCATGGTGAATGAGCCTGTCTTATTCTGATTCAAGTGAAAATGATGATGTTCTATTGGGCCTTAAAGCCGTTCAGTTAGAAGAAAGAAAAGGATTGTTTTACAATTTATGTTGATCCCGAATTTTATTATTAAATTCTTGATTCATTGTTATAGCTGAGATGCATTATTCCTCCTAGACTTTTGAACACTTGTACAGAATATTACTCGTGTTGTCTTTACTGGGCAATTTGCGCTCTTTCCTTAGTTTTGTTGTTTTAGTTGCAAGATTGAACAAGGTAAAACCTCTAGGAAAGGGAACTTAATTTGCTTTCCAATGCCTTAACTTTCTCCGAAACCATGGGCCAAAGCCAGTTAATGTATTCCTCATACAGCAATGGGGCAACTAGATCCATGCAATCGGAAAAGGTTCACTTTTTGTGAAGCGATTGAAGTATGAAGGAGAATCCCAACCTTTACAAATAGCTTTCATTAGTGAAAGGCTAAGTTCAGTCACCACAACAATGAAGTTACTGTAAAAATCTAGAATAGCCTGCCTGTAACTGAACTCTCTCAGAATTCGATAGGAGAAGCAAAAGGAAGAATAACGCAATCCCAGGAGACAGATACAGAAATATTTGAAAGTCTGTAGAGTAGACCCGTGGACTCCCCATCAGTGACAATATTAACGAATGTCCTTGGACTGCCGCACACTAAAAAGTGAGTCCAATCGTCTATGGCAAAACGACCTTTAAAGAGCAAAGGCCGAGAACATGAAAAACAAGGGCGATATTTCCCTTTATAGTTGCAACTATCAGTCGCATGTGATCAATGAGCCACATATACAAAGGCAAGGGGCCAAATGCAAGACTTGGCTCCTCATGCATGTCGGTTATGCCATTTATGGTCTCAGCCACCATTACCAAAATCAAGGTTTTTCCTTTCTTAAACACCTGGACAAATGGCTCAATCAGCCTCACATCAGCAATACCAGAGCCAACAACAGTGAGATGTTTGTCCACTTGACATAATGCTAGAGCCACCACCCGATCACATGCATACTTTACAGATACGTATTCTATTTTTGAAGCAGATAGAATGCCCTCACCTCTGATAAATCACGCTCTTCCCTAGCTCTCAGCAAACCCACGAGGGCCTTAACATATCCATCTTGGATAAGAAAAACAACAATGGGTAGATTAACAAGAATATCTAATTAGAGTAGAGAATTCTTCATAAAGTTGGCAAAGTTCGTTTAACCAAAGCGAAAGACGTGATCATCACCATCCCAGAATTTTCATGTCGGCCAGAGAATGTTCTCATGAACAACCATAGTCAACAGACTCATCATAGACCTCTGAAGCGCCCATCAAGATGAATTAGTTCAATTTTGTTAAAAGAATCGGCAAAGGCTCAGAATTGGTGCTCAAAGATTGTTGGATTGTCTTCGGAAGCCATTGGGAGTTCTTCTAAGAGAGCGAAAGTCAAATGCCCCTCTGAAAGGATGAGTCCCAAATATATAATGGGAGAGCCCTAAGTTATATAGAGATAAGATTCACAAATTGAAAAGATTTTATCGGACAAGCCGAAAGGTTTTCGGTAAACCGGCCGATTTTCCTATTTTATTTGAATGTTTTGACGATCAATCTTTTTGATCAACTGTCTGGTTTTACAAGAAATACTGATTTTTTTTCTTCTAATCAACTATCTAGTTTTACCAGAAAAATTGATTTTCTTTCTGACCAATTGTCTGGTTTTACCATTAAATTGGATTTTGTCTTCGATCAACCCTCCAATTTTACCAGAAAAATTGATTTTTCTTCTGTTCAACCACTTGATTTTACTCAAGAATTTGATTTTGCTACTGACTTACCGAGTGGTTAGTCAGTGCTTGTAAAAACCTGACAGGGTTTGCCTACTTTTAGGCTAAACCATGTACCTGTTCAAGTCTATTCAATTCAATCTCACTTTTCAGCCGAGTTTTTAACCCATTCTCCTTTCGTGCAATTGTGTGAGCACACATTCAAGATAATCAATACATAGAATGCATTACACAAAGTCTCAATTCAAAACAAACAAAAAAAAAGTGTATTACATCCAAGTTTGAAATAATCCTTTAAGGACTCTAGGTCCTACTCTAGGCCAAGCTTATCAACCCCTCTGGGTCGTCTTCGGGCTAGCCTCCTCCTTCTCGCTGGTCCCTGAGGACTCATCATCTTTTTCATATTCCTCTTTGCCCTCAGGATCATGGGATGACTTCACCACTACAGTCTCGTCTGATGCGGCTTCTTGTAGGTCTTACGTAAGACTGAGGCAATTCAAAAGGATTTGCATCTCTACTTTGGAAGAGAGGTTGGGGCTTTTCTTTTACTCCCAATCACAACTTCCTTGCCCTTGGACAGTACCAACTCCGGTTGGCTCACCTTCTTTATAAAGGTCGGACTTGTCGCCCTCGTCTTCACATGGCTTCCCTTTTAAAGTTCTTGAGACCTCCCATAGGAGTCTGAGTGGCAGTGGCAGGGATCACGGGCTCTGAAGAGCTGTGTCATCCACTCAACCCTCCTCTCGAAGGTGGCATCAAGGGAGTAGGAGTAGGTGCCTCTGTCATCTCAGCAGATAACCCATATACCTCTAGCAAGTACAAGTAAATGGATACCATGTCCTTAAGACTGTGGATTATCCGATAAGCATCCTTTAGCTCTGAGCACATTACCTACAATAAAGAGATGCATAACATTAAAATCAAATCAAAAATAGCAATTGAAGCTTAGTTAAAGTCTAAAGTTTACCGTTTGGATTTGTGTGTGCTCATTGAACCTGAAGACCTCATAATCTTTCTTTGCTAGGGGATCAGTTCCTGTTTCTCGGTCTTGCCCTTCAAGAAGACTGAGACTGTTGAATGAGGGAATGGGATATCATTTCCTTTTCACTTCCTGTCCTGGGCTGCTCTAACCATCTGTGTCCTCCTCAGCCACTCCGTAGTTAGCGAGGAGCAAAGTCCTCTCTCACGAATGCCTCGTAGGTACGAGGATCATTCAACCACCTCAGGAAAGATACACCAACCCCCCTAACCAAGCTCCACCTCAGCCCCCAGTCTAGGGTCCCTTTTTGGTACATCTTGAGGGGAAGTGCTGCGAGATATGAGCCTCAAAGTCCATGTGATGTTGGAAGAGCACCCACTCTCCTAGGAAGAACTCCTCCTGCGAGGCCCCACTGATAACACCTGACATCGGGTGATGGCCAACTCCTCGGGATAAGCCTCAGTCTTCTCCAACTTGGATAAAGACACCTGGAACAAAAGGGACAAATTATAAGTATTCATAAGTATGCATTGATGAAAATCCAAAATTGAATGAATTACGTACTGGGCACTGGGTTAGCTCGTTGAATCTATCACGATAGGCCTTGGTAGCCCCTGCCCCGTGTCCCAAAAGTTCCATTGGAACATCGCTGGCTCAGTCTCTCTAGTGTGGCCCTTACCCTATCACAGAGCATGCGACTTTAGGACCTCGAAGGCCCGAACCTGTGAGCATACAACGTGAACCAAGATGTCTAAGAGCATGCATGAAAATAATCAAAAAATGCCAAAAAGGATAGAAATACCTCCCTGATGTCACAATATCCTATGAAGCTCAGGGACTACCCCCAGGACACTGTGCTGATAGAGTGATACAAATATACCAAAGCGAGAGTACCTTAGTTGTACTCCCTGGTCTCTCCCACCTTTTCCAGGGCCATAGGCAAAGTTGCACAGAGTCATCCTCTTTATTGAATAGAGTCTCCCACAAGACAATGAAGTAGAAATCGCCAGATGTACTGATCAACAGTTAGGCCATCGACCCCCTCCAAATCTATACCCTCGTAGTGTGTAAGAAGGGTACCCAACAAGATGGAATTGCCCTTTTTATAGGACGGCTCAAAGCCAAGTAACCGGACCACGAGGTGTCAGACTTTGTCGAGATCACAGGTCCAAGGAATGGACCTCCCTCGAATGTGAATACCGGTGATATTCATGAAATTGCACAGGATAACTATCACTACCCTGAACGACAAGTGAAAAGTGTTGGTGGAATCCCACCATCTCTCGCTAAGCATAGAATATGATTTTTACTACAGTCACTACATGCAATGTGCCTAGGAAAAGCTTAAAACCTGTATCAGCTATCCTAGCACCTAGACCTGGAAAAATCTGACCTGGACTTGAGGGTCTACCCCTATCCATTCAAAAAAAACCTGAGTATGGGTACATACATAGGAGACCCATTAAAAATAGACTAGTACCGGAACCAGCTTGTAACTTGCGATTCAGTCCAGGTCAGGTACAGGTTATCCAGGCTACCCGAATTCTTCACTATATAAATACTAGGGTTTTCACTCTCATAAGTGTCTTTTTTTTCTACGTTGTTCTCTAGTCTCCACTTCGCTCCCTCCCCCTTCTTAATCTCGCCCACCATAGTGAAATCCATCGACTTTCGCATTACACATCAACTTGATGGCGCCCAGTCGTCCCTCTCACGCTCATCCACCACTGCTCCACCATAGATAAGCCACCGATCCTCTGTAGATCCGCCACCAACTCGGCCACAGATCTGCCACCAACTCGGCCACAGATCTGCCACTAGCTTCGCCGCCACCGTCTTTCGTGGGAAGCATCAACCTTCAACCCTTGCTAACAGTTTAATTTCATAGTTGATCTTACTATGAACCAACCAGACCTACTTGTTTATTTTTGTTAATTTATGTATAAGATTTAGTACTTAGACTTGGTGATTAAATTTTAAGTGATTTTCTGGGATTTTTGAGGTAGATATGCTGATTGTGTTGTATTTGAGATAATTGTGTTGGATTTTTTTTATGGATTTGAGAATTGAAAGGGTTAATTATATAACCTAATAGGTTGGTTTACTTCAATTAATTGTGATAACAAAAATGTAATGAGTCAAGGTTGAAATTAAATTAGAAAGTGATAATTGTAGTAATTAGATATAAGAGGGAAAAAAATACACCAATAAAAATGGCCCAGGACTAAATGTCTGTTAATAAGGAAATTTAAACATTAAATCATTTATTTAATAAAAAAATTCAAAAATTAAACTATTTATCCACGGGCAATAGCTGACCTTCCTGGGTAGGGTACGGGTACTGGAAAACACTACTTGGGAAAGGCCGAGTAAAATTTACCCGGACTCATTTTACATGGACCGAACAGTATATTATTTGTATGTGGCTGGTTGATCCATTTTCTAGGTTTAATAGCACATTCAAGTGGGGTATCTTAGCTTACCATTGCCTAACTAAATTTGAGGAGCCTCTAAATTGCATGTTCGGGGCGAAAGGCTACCAAAAAAAAGAATCTTGAAAAGCCATCCAGTTTATGAATGAAGTGCATGAAAAAGCAGTATGGATGGGTCTTACTTTGCATGATAACTTGTGTGTGAAGAAAAGGTGAATTGGTGTGTGTATCTGGGGAGGATTCGTGAAAGACATACCTCGTTCGCAAAAGTGTTTGCTCAAGTGAACTCCTTGATCAGGAGCTAAGAGCGAGTGGTCATCCGCCGGAATCGTAGAATTTGGCAAATTTGTGGCCCTCCTTCGTGGCCCCTTCTAGTTTGTATGAAATTCGTAATTCTTCAGAAATATAGAGAGAATGGAAGAAGATTGAAAAGATTCATAGGCTAAACGTGTAACTGGGGTAAAATTCGACAATTAAGAGTCCTTGGTAGAGAGAAATTTGAGAGAGAATATGATTAGAATGGGTTTGAAGTGTTGAAAAAGTCCTAAATATCTCAGACACATTTTAATGGATTAACCGGCTGGTTTTCTGTTTAAATTGTTTAAACCTGCTGACTAACCGACCTGTTTTTGACTCAGTATTCCAACTTCTTTTATCCTCTAACAGGCCGGTTTCGACCCCTAAAAAAACAAAAAAAAAAGGAAATTTGAAATAGACTTTTATGGACTCGTGTGCTTGTGTGCATGGGGTGCTTTCCTAAGTCCCCTATTGCTCGAGTTTGCGTGTTTTGTCTACTTATGCATTTCACATAATACCTAACTCATTTTGCCTAGGGAATTTTTATCCAACATTTACGTGCTTGCATGTGCATGTCTGATATCCTATCCTCAGATTGTTTTGCAATCTTTTTATTCAAATTTATTGCTCAGTTCAGTGATTTTTGGTACAGTGTAATGCCAGTGCTAAATCCTGTGTTTGTTCCCAGAAGCAACATTTTCTTCAGATCAATTATATTGATATGTTCTGCACTCGACAACCAACTGTCTCATGACTTTGTTGGCTCTGATTCTTTGAGTGATATTTTCAAAATTTTCTTTTATCTAAGTGACCAACTGTTTCGATGCGTTGTAGGTTTGGGATTTTAGATATAAACCCGGTTTTAACTAAGCGACTAACCGCTTTTATGTGGTGATGGCTTCAACTCTTAGTCAAACCTTTTCTTTTGTCGACCTCTCAAATCAATTTGTGGCTTCGGCAATGGCCAAAGTTATATTCGTACCGTTAGACAACCCTTTCAAATTGATTTGGGGACTCCAGCATCTAGCAATGCTATTATCTTGTCTGTCGACCATCCTAATCGATTTGGTGGCTCCACTAACAGGCAAGATTCCTTCTTTTATATGTCTAGAAGACTCTCTCAAATCAACGGGGTGCTCCAACATCTAGATATGTGGCTCTTTCCATCCACCATTCAAATCGATTGGTGGCTTCGGCAACGGACAAACTAATTACTTCTTTTACATGTCCAGATGACCCTTTTAAATCGATTTGGGGGCTTCGACATCTATATATGCATTTTGGGTCGACCACCCAAATCAATTTCAAGGCTTTGGAAATAGACAAAATTTTGGTTAATATATTGTTTGACAAACAATCATTATTACAATTAGCCCCGACTTCAAGCAATATCCATATCTTAACGAACTACATTGGTCTGAATCTTTGCAGGAGGATACGTAGTTTGACACCCTCAACACTGGTGACCCCCCCTCCCTCCCCCCCGAGTTGAGTTATCTACCATAATTACAACATAACCTTGTGTGGAATACAGAGCAAATCTAGATACATAGACCTTATTTACATAAATCTCAAAATGCATCCTTACAAAAAATTTCTTAACAACATTCAACATGAACACAATGGAAGTCTTAGCACACACACATCTACAATAAAAAATCTGTCACCATTCTATGTATTTCTTCAGAACTTAGAGCAGAGTTGGCATGGGATTTTCTGAGTGCTTCTGAAATAAGGTCTCTTGAGCGAGCTAAAGAAGAAGCTCATGCTGCTATTGATTTAGGACCAGAAGCACCTGATTTCGGTAGATCTCCTCAAAGTATAATTCAAAGCTTCCATCGTCCCCAAGCGAAAGAAATTTGAGTTTCATGGACCAAGCAGTCTTGGATCTTTCTAACTGTTTGAAGAAAAGTTTGATTTAGACGGGAATCCTATGCTCTCTGCATATTGATGAGCCTCGGCAAAACCCTTCTTTGCTGCCTAAGAAGAAACAACAAAAAAGGCCACTGTCTTCTAAGGCTACTCAGGACCGAGAAAGTGACATGGATGCTTATATCGAGGGTCAGTTTGAATGCAAGCGTGGCAAGGGTACAGAGATTGAGAAAGTGAACCAAGATCCGGTTCTTGAGGTAGAAGTTCTGGAGGATGTAATTCCATTGTCTTAGAGGTTGACATATGAGAAGGATATGGAGAAATTCAAGTCAATCATATTTTGGGTTGAAGAAGATTGTCCCGCTTCAAAGAAGAATAAATAGATGTGGTGATAGATTACCCTTAGGTTAGTGATAGGACCTAGAATGTTTTTTTAGTACCCTAACTTTTGCATAGGCAACTCTTTGCAGGGTTTTTGTCCTAGCAGGCTTTTTTTTTTTAAAATTTTTTCTTTGCCTTAACTTTTACCTAGGCCGCCCTTCATAGGTTTTCATCCCAGCGGGCATTTTTATTTATCTTAGGAACGTTAGTCTATATCTTAGTCAGTGAAATGAAAGTTTGACCATGCTTGAGGTAACTTTATAGGCTGCCTATGTACCTTTATCTACGTGTTACGTCGATATGTGTGTTCAGGATTATGTTCTTAAGGAGGATCACGTTATTCGTAATTCATTACAAATGTCACTCATGCATAATATTTCTTTAGTCGGTCTAGATCAAGTAATTGTGACAATTCAATCCCGTTTAAGTCGACTAATAATGCTGCACCCACAGTCATGCTTGATCATATAGGTACCTGAGCAGTTGGGTTCAAACTTTCCTCATGGCTTTCAGATATGTCTAGTATTTTCCTTCAGCATCAAATCTCCATCTTTCAGATTGCGTCTCTTCACTTGTTTGTTAAAGGCTTGGGCAATCCACTTTTGATAACCCCGACTGTGGTATAAGGCTTTTAGCCTCTCCTTGGCTGCCAGCGCTAGTTCTTCAAATCCGTGTCGCAACCAATCTTCTATGGCTACTTGAGTTTCCAACAATACCCTTAGAGAATTCACTTCCAATGCTAGTGGGAGTACAACCTCCATGTAGTAGACTAATGAATATGGGGTAGCTCCGGTTAATGTTTTCATTGATGTCCTATAGCTCTAGAGGGCATAGGGAAGCTTATCCGGCCAACTCCTACAGGAATCCTTCATCTTACTTAGCATGTTCTTAATATTCTTATTGGCGGCTTCTACAGCTTCATTGGTCGGCTGACAATATGGTGATGAACTATCTCGATGATGCTATACTCCTCGGCTAAATCTGTGACTTCTCATTTGAAGTGTAACTGTTGTCTGAAATCAACTCCCGAGGCATTCTGTATCGACAAATGAGATTGGTCCGCATGAACTGGGCCACCTTCCTTATATTGAGTATGGCATACAAAGCGGCTTCCACCCATTTCGTGAAGTAGTCTATGGCTACCAGTATAAACTCGTGTCCATTAAAGGCCTTAGGCTAATCTTTCATAGTACATCTATTCCCCAAACTAAAAAGGTCCATGAGGATGCTATGTCGTATAAATCTCAAGGGAGGAGATGCTACAGGTTGGCATACATTTGGCACTTATGACATCTTTTTACATACTCAACGCCATCTTGTTCCATCAAACTCTAATGGTTCCCTTTTGGGGAATCTTCTTCACTAGCATTCGGCAAGTCATATGGGGTCCACACTCCCCACATATTTATCCTCCATGATCTGATTATTTTTTCTCTCTGCACGCAATAGGTGTTCTCCATTATAACGTCTCTTGTATATCCATCGATCGCACATGATGAACTGTGCTGCCCACCTTCTCAAAGATACATGGTCATGCGCAGAACATCTATTAGGGTATTTACAATCTCGGATAAGATTGTAGACATCCGTGTATCATGATTCGACTACTCCATCATCCTCTATGGCTACTATTATGTAGCAGTAAGCTGGTCAATCCCCTTTTAGTATCACGAATGGCTTTACTTCTTGTCCTTTGGGTATATCCACCATTGACACGAGTTTGGCTAAGGCATCGGTAAAATTATTCTTCAGCTGGGGTAGTTAATGGAATTCTACATCTTCAAACTGGGCTATGATCTTTTATGGTATTATTGTAGACGTTCATATTTGATTCTCCATATCCCCTGAATCTAGTATATGATTAACGCTGAATCTCCATATATTGTAATCTCTTTAACTCCTAGGCTTAGAGCTATCTTTAAACCAATGATACAAGCTTTGTACTCAGTGGTGTTGTTAGTACCATTGAAATTTAGCTTGATAGCTATGGGTGAATGGGCTTTGTTTAGTGAGATTAACAATATTCCTACTCTAAAGCCCTTGCTATTCGTTGCTCTGTCAAAATAGAATTGCCACCTCATCTCGGATTCAATGACACAAACTCCTTCCTCTGCAAATTTTCCTCCCATATGCTGGTACCTTTGGTTGGGCACTCGGCTAACAAGTCGGCCACAACCTTTCCTTTGACGGACTTTTGGGTGACATAGGTAATGTCAAATTCTGAGAGCAACTAAAGCCATTTGGCGGTGCGGTTGGATATGACTGGTTTCTCGAATAGTTATTTTGTGGGATCCATTTTGGCCAACAGCCTGATAGGGTAAGCCACAACATAATGCCTTAATCTCTGTGCTGCCCAAACCAGAGATACACATTTTTCTCCAAAGCCGAGTAATTCACCTCCCCCTGGTTAATTTCTTGCTGACATAGTTAATGGCTCTTTCAACCAAAGAATTTTCTATTCGTTAGGCTAACATGGCTCTGGATGCAGTACTAGTTACGATTAGGTATAACAATAAGGGACTACCAAATATTGGAGGGCTCAAGACTTAGGGGTTCCAGAGGTATTGTTTGATTTTGTCGAAGGCCTCTTGGCACAAATGGTTCCACTATTTGGTTGATTCCTTCTTCAATAACTTGAACAGGGGCTCACAAATCATGGTCAGTTGAGAGATGTACCAGCTAATGTATTGGATTTTACCCAAGAACCCTATAATTTCTTTCACGCTTTTAGGTGGGGGCATCTCAACCATGGCTTTGATCTTAGCCAGATTGACCTCTATTTTCCATTTGCTCACCATTAAACCTAGCAATTTTCTGGCTTTAACCCCGAGTACACACTTCTGAGGTTGAGTCTTACATTGCCTTAATCTCTCAAAATACTTCCTTAGGACTGTGCAATGATCTTCATGCTTCTGAGATTGGATCATCATATCATCCACATAGACTTCTATCTCATTGTGATTCATATCATGAAAGAGGGTGCTAGCGGCTTGTTGGTATGTAGCGCCAACATTCTTCAAATTGAAAGGCATCACTGAGTAACAAAAGGAGCCCTAAGAGTCAGCTTTATCTGGTTATACCCTGCAAAGCAATCTACGAAAGACACCAACTTGTGCTATAATCATATCTATCAGAGGTAGGGGAAAGTGGTCTTAAGGGAGGCTCGGTTAAGGTCTTGGTAGTCCATACACATTATGACTTGGCCTGTTGGTTTAAGGACTGATAGATGTTGGCTAGCCAGATAGGGTACTCAATCACTTTGATGAATCCAATGTGGAGTAACTTCATCTCCTCCTTAACCTCAAGGGACCACTCCAACCTCAATTTACCAAGCTTCTACTTGACATGTTTGACTTTTGGCAGGGTAAGTAGGCAGTGTTCCGTAATCGGCAGGTCTATACCAAGCATATCATTTTATGACCAAGCAAATACATCTGTGAATTCCTTAAGAAGTGCAGTGATTTCTTCTCTCTCTCTCTCTCTCTCTCACACACACACACACACACACATACACACACATTTAGGCTAGCCCCTATTTTGATTTCTTTTACATTTTTGGTAGTACCTATGTTGACTTTGACTGTTTCTTCTAGCACTTGACATGACTAGATTCCTGATTTTCTATTTTATTCAGCTTTTCTTTTAAATATTTTTTCTTTTCCCGGTTCATTATTTGTGACTCATCATTACCTGTATTGATTAATTCATCATAGGATATATCAGTAATAGAAATGAATTATCATATCATCAATTAAATAGTCTTGGAAAACAGAGTAGGTGAGCGAGTTCAAATTGTCTAGAATGACATAAGCATCCAGGTCTTTCGGTTCAGAAGCAGCTTCGGTAGCATGACGCGCTTCGGTGATCTCTTCTATAGTCACGGTCCATACTTGATCATCCAATTATGTGCATCACCCTGTGCTGAGTGATCAGGCTTACTGGGTTTACAATCCAATCATCCACTTTGCAGATAAGCACTAGGATTTGCATATCGTTGAAGCATGTTGTCATTCCCTTAAGTTTCATGAAGTTCATCCAATCAGAAGTATCTTCTGTACTGGGCTCAGTCAGGATGGACTCTTCCTCATTTTTAGCCTATTCAGAGTGGTAGAAGACTTTCCATCCTTTGATTAGCTTTTCTGTTTCCACATTATAGATAGGCTCAAAAAATCCATAAAAGGCCCATTCTCTCCTTCCTTAACAAAACATCCATCAGGTGTGGGGACCTTTATACCTTTGAAGTTCATGTGTTGTCCGTCTCTTTGTCCTTCTTGGCTTGGAATATCTTTTTGATGGCTTCTTTGTTCTTCTTCTTCGTCAGCTTAAACCTCAACCCAAACTAGTCCTTTCAGTTCCAACCCAACCCTTTCCTGGGCAAGTAATAAAGCTTTCTCAACATGGAAAGTACTAATGTATTAGTGTAAGGTGCAACGATGAGGAAGTTTTCAACATGACAAACTTCCTCATATATCAGATATGAAACCGGGTTGCCAACACTATGTTTGTCCTTTTTTACTTGCCCAATCTGAGGAAGCTGCGAATCACCCATGATTGTGAAGACGGCCTTATCCAAACAAACTTAACCTTCTGGTGCAATGTGGAAGGGGTTGTACATACAAAGGGTATCCATGGCCTTCCTAGTAGAATATTGAATGTAACAGGTATATCCACCACTTGAAACTTAACTTCAAAACTGGCGGTTCCAACAGACATAAGGAGATTGATTGTACCAATCACATCTCTCTACGTATCGTAATAGGCTTGGATGGCTTGGTTGGAAATGGGAAGCTTTAAGGGGTTAATGTTGATGGCTTAATAGTGAGCAGTGGGCAAACATTCAGGGCAGAACCATTGTCTACGAGGATTAAGAGAACCTTCTTATCAAATGCTCACATGGTGATGTGGAGTGGGTCGTTGTGGCTAGGTCCTGATTCAGGCAAATCTGATTTGAAAAAGGTGAGGACATTTCCTTAATGGCTAGCCCCTAGCATTTATGATAGGTCTTCAGGCTTTGGGCCTTACTAAGTAGTTTGATCAGGGCTTGTCGGTGAGAGTATGAGGTGGATAACAACCCGCGATTGAAGATATTGACAAGGGTTTTCTTCAAGTTTCTCAACATCTCATAGTCAAGGGGATCTTGAGAAAATAACGGATCAGATGTGATTGACTGGGGATAGTTTTGGTACACTTGGCTTGATCTAGTTAGGTGGGATAACTCGGCATTGGGCCTAAACATAAAGCCCATTTTTTCATTATACTTTTCCTTGGCAATGAAGGCCTCTCCTCCCATCAACTCTTCCCATGTGATAACATCACAAAACTATAGCAAAGAATCACACACTGAAGCTGACTGAACTTGTTGACTGGCTGGAACGATAAAGGTGCTCAGATCCATAACTGGTCAGCTATTATCAATGAAATTAACCCTGTGAGGCGGTAAAGGTTCTTTTTGGACATTAGGATTGGAAGGAGGAAAGACTTTGCCTTTATCAATGAGCTCTTGGATGGAGTGTCTAAGTGTTATGCACCTTTCTGTTGGGTATCCCTTCCCTTGATGATAAGCATAAAGAATGTCTTCCCTTGATGATAAGCAAGTGTAGGGTAAGCGGTAGCTTGGATATTATACCCTTTCTCAACAACTGTTTAAATACTTTGGATAGTGATGCATTCAACGGCCTGAACTTCCTCCCAGGCTCTGAAGTGGCCTCCCATGACACCATCGGGGGCACTTGCACATTGTTGGCAGTGATTGGCTTAAGTTTTACATTAGAGTTCCTCGGACCTACTCGATATACCCCTGGCTTCGACTCACGAGAAATGTTTCCCTTATTGATGGCATCTTTAATCTTTATGAAGGATCCCATTAGGTTTTTGAACAAGGTGTGGTAATGACAAAAAATGTGGTCATGGTACACTGGGAGCAGAGTGTTAACGATGTTTACTTGCCCTTCTCCGTAGGGTGTTCATCATCTAGATGGCCTTGTTTCTCCATCTCATGATAAAAGGCAGACACTAACTCTCTAGTGCTTTCTAGGTCTCTTCTGGTATAGTACCGGTTCACTGGTATTGGTTCACAATCTACCTCTCAACATCCTCCCAAGTTTGGATTCAGGCTTCGTCCAAAGTAAAGAACCAACCGATAGGCAGCTCCCGTAAAGGGATGGTGAAAAAGCTGTATTAACTGGTTCTAATTCGTCCATAGAAGCTAGCACATGTATGTACATCTTGATATGGATCTTGGGGTCTGTGGTCCTATCAAACTTGTCCATCTTCAGCATCTTGAATTTAGGGGACAACCTATCATCGGGGTTCATGGTTAGGGTGAGGTCTAATGGGTCATCGGCTCTCCTTATTCTGACAATTTGGGATTCAAGTGCCGCCAGTTTATCTTTCCACTCTGGAATTACGGTTTCACTTCTTCATCCTCAGACTAATACTACCAATCAAAACTCTGGAACTTTTTTCTTATCGTCCTTTTTCTCTATTCTAACTTCGTCCTCTTGCTCTTTCCTACACTTCCTCTTGAGGTGGCCTATTTTTTTTAGCTGTTCTAGATTGTTGATCTACCAAGGCTGCAAAATAGGTCTACAAATTCTTCTGTAATTTACTGATAATGTGGATCAAATCTGGCATCTGTGGGAATTCTTCAGCCATTGGGGTTCGTGTGAGCTTTCCGAATGAGGTTCAATACCAACCATATTTAGCCTTAACTATATAGAGAATTTTTTCAAAAATTTAATCACACAAATCCTTTAGATCGAGTTGGCTGGCTCACACCCCATGGGAAAAGGAAAGGTAGCTTTTTCTAGTCAACGGGTCATTAATTGGATTTTCTAAAGCAGAGGGAAAGGATTGGCTAACCGCCCAGTCATATAGAGTGGAAAACTGGCTGGTTAATCAATGGGATTAGGGTTTTGTTTCTGGAATTTTCTATAAAGGAATAGTTTTGACGAACTGTCCGGTCATCCCGATGGATAAACCGACCGAGTTAGACTGTGGGGTTAGGGTTTATTTCTAGGCATTTATTGGGACAGAATAAGTTCTAATCAACAGTCCAATCAACCTGGTGGATAAACCGACAGGTTGGTCGGTGGGGCTAGGATTTATTTCTGGGACAGGATAAGTTCTGACTAATTATCCCACATCCGGGTGGATAATCAGTGGGCTGGATCAAGGTATAAACCAACCAGTTTCAAATTTTTTTCAAGTAATGCACCTATTGACTAATAATTTGGTTAGGAGCGCGATAAACTGGCCGATTAGTCAGAGTCTATCCTTTTTTACGAGATTACCAGTTAGCTCACACAATATTGGCTAGTTTCCCTGCCACCTGCCAATATTCTATAGCCCAATACAAATATTCTCCCATAAAAAGAAGAGCAAAACACTGAATGGTCCGGGTGTGTGGTTTATCTCTTAAGGCTGGTGTAAGGTCACTTCATCAGCCCGACTATACCATGTACCTCCCACCCATAACTCAGGTAGTTAATAATGGGCAATAACCAGTACATGTAAAGTCGTTAATATACCAAGAGACCAGGAGGCCCTTTTAGTACAAGGTAGTGATGTTGAGGGTATAGTTGAAAGATCAAATTGAAACCAGGAGGTCCAAGGGCCTTAACCCTTGCCCTCGAGTGGGTGGGTCAGGGACAGATGTAACATCCCGAAATTTTCGGAACGTTAAACACTCGCTCGATCATTCACTCTAAGACAATATGAACCTCACAACCAAGTGGCCAGTCATCATTAAAGCAACTAAACCGTGAATCAAATCATACTCTCAACTGACTGTTATAAATCAAATACCAAATCCAAGTCTACAAAAAATTAAATAATACTCTTCACCCACCCAGGGGTTCTAATGGAAAATACTAAGATCAAATATCTTCTTATGCTCGGCTCTGATCCACACAGGCAACCTCAACCTAATGCTGGTTATCACCAACAGGAAAAAAAGTCAAAGGAGAGTGAGCTTTTGAGAGCCCAATAAGTTCGATCAATGATTTAAAAACAAGAAACGATACGGACGATTTTACATTTAAGCCAAATAACAACTTTTATAACAGAGAATCAAAGCGACTCAAGTGATTTTCTATATACAATTAAATGATAATTTTAAAAGGGTTTTCAGCTAAAACCATAGCTTTTCAATATAAACATAGGGATGAGTATTAATTCAATCCCTTAAAACAATAATCATTTCAAAACACTGCAGGTGCAATAAAACAGAAAAATGAAACATTGAACATAAGCAGTACACTATAAAAAGCCACCCCGTCTGTAACACCCCGATACTTCCGGAGCATTAACCATTCCATCAGATCCTCAACTATCCAATTATTCAATTTTCAATACTGATAACCCAACAACATCCAAGTCAGAGCATTACAATCCATCAACTATCTTAACAAACCATCTCAAAACAATAATAAAGTACTTAAATTATTAAATTACATAATGGTTCTCTAACAAGGCTCAAATAATAATAATATAAAAACATAAACTACTTTGAAATCTAAGCTCGTCCGTCCTGATATCTTACTGACGTTTATTTCCTGCAGAAGGGAAACAGAAAAAAAGGAATGAGCTTTTGGGAGCTCAGTAAGGTCACTCAACATTCAGTAAGATTACAAACGATTTGGTCAGAAGGTAAGGTTATGTCAATGACAATATAGAAACAATATTTTCAATTTCGCAATTCAAGATTCAACAAATGCACTTTTGATTTCATTGAAGCAATGCAGATGATATTGGACATGAGTATATTGCAAAGCCACACAGGCAGTGCAGGGTAACACATAGTAAAGCCACATAGGCAGTGCTAATAACAATACGGTTACATATGCATATGAACACTAGCTAGACCCTCAAGGTACTAGCATCTCCCAACAATAACAGACCATCCTTATATCACTCCCGATACAGACCATCCTTATGACTCCTCTATATACTATCTCATGCCAATATGCAGAATGCAATAAGCGATATTACAATGAATAAATCAACACTCAAAGAGAAATAAATACCGAGTATCGATTGAGATTTCAACAACGTGAAAAGCTCAAAGCAGGGTTTTAGGGGCAAACAATTCACATTTCAACTGTAACGGAGTCCAAAAAAAGTCGATAACAATATAGAAAAATATTCAAGAAGAAAATAGATGAGACTGGGTTTCAGATAAAAATCCCTTACCTCGATCCGAGTGCTGAAGCTAAGGATGCTCTTGATCAAATCCTCAGAGTTAACCTAGGCCGACACAGTTACTTATCAGAACATTATCTATACCACTTTATTATAAACCTAATAATATAACTATCCACAGCGTACCTATATCTCTGCCTAGAACGATAAAATTTGGAACGAGTTTCACACACGACCAACTTATCCCGAGATTCGTCACACTCCCCAAGACTCAGAATTATCCCTAAAATGTTCTAATCATTCATTAAACATTATTTACAGCTTAATATAGCATATGGGATAAAAATATATTTTTTGAATATATTTTTATTAATTTTGAATTAAGAAAAATTATTTTCTTATATACACTAAAACCAATAAATTGCCATAATTTCTTATAGTTGGAAATAAAGGCTCATAATTTTCGTAACAGCTTAAGAGGACTTATAAAAATTACTGAAATTAAAATCAGAAATTAAAAGGCATTAATACTATTTTAAAATTTTCATTTTGTTAAATTCAATGCGATAGAGAAATGATAGCAAATGAACTCTAAAAATCACCAAATTTATACTGAGTTTTTATCATACTACAAAAATCATTACCATAATTGTTTTCCAAAACATTTGCAGGTTTAGTGGCTCCAAAAGGATTTTATAAATCTGAACTTCCAAAAAATATTAAAAATACATGCATTGTTAGAAAAATGTAAAAATCTATCAAAACTTCTATTATAAACTAAGGTGTTGTAGTCTAAATTTTCATGTGCTAAAGACTACCGTACACTATTCTATGTTCACGCCATACTAACGTTAATCTGTACCCACACATATGCGCACAGCTGAAAACACACACACACACTCAAGCATAGCTACTGCCTCACAGCAGTAGCTCCTTCCATTTACTCAAAACCACCCAAAACACATGCAAACCACCTGAGGCAATAGCTCCTTCCATTTACTCAAAACCACCTAAAACACATGCAAACCACCTCACAGCACACCCACGCACGCGCACACACACACACACACACACACACACACACTATATACACAGCACTATGCACACACACTATATACACAGCACTACACACACATGCACATACCCAATCTCCACAACACTTGCAACTCATTCCTCTTCTTCCTTCTTTCTATTCAACTCCACACTCACAGGTCACCTGAGAACACACATGTATATAACACACATACAGTTGCATTTTCACCCCCTCCCATCATTTAACTCATAACCCGCTTCTCACATAAACACATGAGCTTTTCCAATACACTCTGCACGTTCATGCTCTCATTTATGCAGCACTTTAGGGCTGCCATTTCAGCCCCTTTCACTCACTAAAATCCCCCTCTTCCCTTCACCTTTATAAACATTCAAACACATTCACCACAGGGCTCCCATTTCAGCCCCTTTCACTCACTAAAATCCCCCTATTCCCTTCACCTTTATACACATTCAAACACATTCACCACTCTACTAAAATTTTTCACAGCTTTTTCACTTATACACATATACTTCACGGCACTCACTCACGCCCCACTTGTGACCTACAACAGTCCTCATTCTCCTTATTTTCATTTCACTCACACACTAAAACACATCACGGCACAACACTGACCCCCTTCACGCAAACCACTTTTACTGCAACTCTCTCTCTTACCACCTCCCCATCTCGATTGAACACGGTAGCCCATTACTGCTCAGCATCTTCTTCTCTTTTACGGCAGCCATGGCGCTATCTCTTATTCTCTATCTATTACATCCATAATAACCCATGATCCCAAAGTTTCCCCACCTAAGATCACTCCATTTATAGTTATTCATGAAACATAGTCAAGACCCATTTATGTATATCATGGTTACTTGGGTACGCATGTGTGTGTGTGTGTATATATATATATATATATATATATATATATATATATATATATATATATATATATATATATATACATCACCCTACAGAAATTTAAGACATCTTCATTACTCTGTAATTCACGGTGCTCTCTCTCACCCACGCAAACATGGCTGCACACCCAGCCCCTTGATCTTGTAATACACTGAAAAAGGTTGAGAGAAAAAGGAGTAAACCTACCGGAATTACCAACTTGATCACCGGAGGGAAACTTCTCAATCCCTTATGTGAAGATCTCTCTCCCTCTTGGTAGTTCTCTCTCTTGCAGCAGCTCTGAAACACACCAGAAGATTGGAGAATATGTGTTGACGGCTACCCTAGATAATGCTTTATATTTATACGCAAACCCTTCTCATCCTTATGTCGCTAAAACTTTTCTTATCCTTTTTGTCGCTAAAATTTCCAACCCAATACTTATAAAAGAAATGTGGTCCAATAAAAAAAATATATTTACAATACGTGATGTGTTAGGAAAAATTTTAAATGGTTGTTACGCCATTCCGATGGAGAAATCGTCGCTAATAAGTAAACCATTACTAAAGAAGTTTATTTGCGGCCTAAAATTATGCCAAAGCTTAAAATAATTACATTGCTAAAATACAAGTCGACATTAAATAATAAACTATGTATGTTGTCGTAAAAAATGTTATATCAGTGTTAAGAGAGTATAATTTGTCGCTAATTTATACCTATTTAATTTATGAAGAAAAATTTAGGGTTTTGGGGGTATTACACCGTCAATGCTCGATACGCTTTACATATGCATATTTATACTGACTAGTTCATTTACGTACTAGTTTAACCCAACTAACAGACCATCCTTATAACACCTAGATTATTAACTCATGTTAACATTGAGAAGTAATAAACAAAATTCAAAACATTGTACGATAATCAAATCAATAAAACACATGAGAATAAATAAAGAATTTCAAACGATCGCTATAAGGTTCAAGCTAGGGTTTCATTGGCAATTTGAAAACAATTTCTTGACAAGTAAAATATTAGAGTTCATTTAAAGTTTGATAATAACTCCAAAAATTGTATATGATATCAATCAGACGAAATATGATTTCAGATAGAATTTCTTACCTCGGTCCAAGCTAAGTAATACTACCAAACTTCGATCAATAATTTCTAAATAAACCTAGATTGACAATCCATTAATTAGAACACAATCTATGCTACAATACTAGTAACCTATTATCAACTACCCACCACATACTCACTTCTACTTCTGAAATTGCGCAGCTCAAAACGGGTCTCGCACACGACCAACCTAACCGAAAATCCCTTACACTCCTTTACGCGTAACAATATCTCAAAGTCATAAAACAAACTATAACAAAATACTTTTATAGCTTAAAACACCATAACAAGTTAAAATATGAATTTTCTGAATATTTTTGAATTCAAAATAATTTCTTTAAATATAATAAAAATCATAAATAGCTATAATTACTTCGAGCTGAAAATAAAGCTCCAAAATTTTTGTAACAGCTTTAGAATACTTATAAAAATTATAGAAATTCAAATTAGAATTTTAAAGACATCAAAACTATTTTTAAAATTTTTGTTTCTCTAAAACCAATGCAATACGAAAATGATAGCAAATCAATTCTAAAAATTGTCAAACTTAAACTGGGACTTATGTGTACCATAAAAACATTACTCAAATTTGTTCAAAATTTTTTCATGAGTTTTAAAGACTCTAAAAGATTTTACAAATGTGAACTTAAAAAAATATTAAAAATACACATGATTTCAGAAAATTATGAAAGTTTGCCATAAATTCTAATATGGTCTAGCGTACTATACTATAAAGTTTTATGTTCTAGCTATAACTGTAACGCCCCAAATTTTTGAAGAGTTAATACCAATTGAACAAAGTCAGAAAATCTCAAAATATCCAAAAGTCTCCTAATTGGGTAATCAGAACATCTAAGAATAAGTCTCCAAGAAACATCAATAAATGTCACACCACCTTAAAACTATTGCATTGACGACCTCAATTACTCCTACACGGAGCTCCAAAATAAAATCAAAATCAAAATCTATTCGTACAGTAAATATAAAAGGAACATCCTTTCCAAAAAAGCTTCTTACTTAGCCATGCCTTATAATCCTTGTACAGCTCCGAACACTGCCTGATAACCTGAAAGTAAGGGGGTGAGCACAAAGCCCAGTAAAGATATTTGCACACACTTACCCACAGAGTACAAAGCATGCTATATCGATAATAGTACTTGGAGGTGATAAAGTACGATACCAAGGTGCATGGCGAATACCAAAACCAATGCACTAACTTTCAATTCAGCAATCAGATTTGCAACAAAATCAAATAACTCCTATCAGCAGACAATATAACCTCAAAGTAAGGAATTACTGTAATACCACGACCTTATGTCTGGTTTATGGTAAATCCTATCTTATTAGTTATGAGGTATTTAACAACGATTTTTGAGCAATAGTATATTTGGTCTTTGAACACAATTTATAACAACCATAAGTTGTAGTTTATAACGCAGAATGAAGGTTATTTGGTAACTCGAGAAGCTGTAATTAAATTAGGGTTGATTTTATAAATATTTGATCTCTCAATTCAGTTATTTTAATATTGCAGGGGGAAGCCTAAAAAAAATGAAATGATAGAGAGAGATTTGAGAAGAAGGAGACATTAGAAGCAATTAAAAGAATATAGATATATAACAAAGTAAAACAAAATAAAGGAGAGAAGAATAAATAAAAAAAATTAAAAAGAGAACAAGAAGAGAGAAGACAGGCAGTGAGAAAGGGAGAGCAGCCGGCCCTAAAGCGGGCGGCGCCTCTGGGCAGCCCCATCGCCGGCAACTCGCGGTCGCCGGCGGCCAACTTTGGTCGCGTCCACCGAACGCCGCTACTCAACACCTCCATAACCGCTATACCGTAGCCAAAGGCGCCACTGCCACTGCCGTTTGGGACTCATCACCGATCTTCACCGCTGCGATGGCCTTGGACCCAACCGCTACCGACCACGCCTTCGGCCACCGGCAATCAGTTTCGGCTGACGTCTCCACCGAACGCACCACCCAACGCCAATCAATCGCAGCCACAGATCAAGACCACCCTCGTTTTTCTGGCTACACTACAGTTGTCGGCATGGAACCCCATATTACCGCCCTTTACCGCTGCTACACCGTTCGATCATATCCCATTTTTGGCACCTCCAACCAATCCCACGCCATTGCTTGACGCCTCTGTGTGCTGCCGATGGTACCTGTCACTGACGAACTATAACTTCGGTCAACTCCATTGCCGACCACACACTTGGTCTCCGGTGATTTATTCTTTTTAGCCGGCGCCTCCACTGATTAGATTGCCCAACACCTCCGCGATACCTTCTTCTCCATCTGCCTTTCATGATCAAGGCCGACAGTCCCTAGTTGGGGCTGATTTTTGTAAATGGGTTTTGGTGGTGTACTTGTGTATTGGTGGTGGTGATCATTTAATGGCAGTCTTGACGATGGGTGAAATGCAATGAATTAGGTGGTTTGAATGTGTGTAGTAATGGTGTTTTGATTTTTGGTGCGGTGTGGAATAGAGGTATCACGGCGGTGTTTGAGACGGCATGAACGATGGTTGGGATAGGCTGAAGTATGGTGGTGTATGTGTGTGTAAATTGTTACGAAGGAGGGTGTATGGCTGTGTTTTGTGAGATTGTGTAAACGAAGTGTGTTTATTTAGGTAAAAGTTACAAGGGTGAGGGTGAAATTGGTGGTCATTGTGGCGAGTTATCGATTAATAAGCAATGAGTTTGAGACGACTGTTGTGCACGTAGTGGGCGTGCGTGTGATGTTTGTATGTGCATGGAGGGCTACGTGTGGTGGCGTGTTTGTGTACAGCGGCGTACACAATGTGTGCATTGTGTGTTGTGGAGCGTGTAATGTGAACGGTTATGTGTAATGTGGTAGTTGGCGGTGGATGAAATAGAAAGAACTAATTGATTGTCGTCGAGTGAATGTATGTAACAGGGTGAACATAAATAGCGATTGTGTGAGTTGTCGGCGGGGAATAAGCGGTGTTATGGTTTGACATGGAAAAGAAGGCGGGAATGTGAATGAGGTCTAGAAAATGTTTAAGGCGATGAAGAGGAGAGACATTATTTCTTGGAATACTTTGGGGGTCATCAAAACGGGTGAGTTGTGGGAATGTAAAGGTCTGACTTTGAATACAACGTTCGAATGGTTGAGGAGAATTCTAAAGGAATGTTGTGTTGATCGACATTGCTTTCGAGTTACAGAACGGATGAGGATATGCAAAGGAAAGGGATGGCCATACCAGTTCTTTTAGCTAAATGCAGCAGTGTGATCGTTGCTCCAGAGACTTTGATGTGGCAAATGCATAACGTCAGGTAAGTGACCCTTTGATTCAATTAGTGTTTTTATATACAACATATATGTTTATCTACTGTTAAAAATGTAGTGTTTTTCAGCATTGATCGTTTTAAGTACGTTTAACCGCTCTGGCTTAAATTACCAAAAAAAGGTTTTAGTGTTTTATTCTCGTCAAAGAAAAACCGGACTAGCATGTAAATGATGTTTTGCCTAGAAACTGAAATGGAACTCGGATTTGAAATGTATTGTATTGACGTTATTGTGAATATTGAACATGTTGAGGATTATTGAAAGGATGTGAGGATGGTTGAGAATCAGTTGATGAGTGATTTTGTTCACGATGAACCCAAAGGGGGTTTTTGGTTTACTCGATTGCTGTGCCCTATATCCACGGGGGAAAGTTGGATTTCGGGCCCTGGTCAACGGGGCTTGTACGTTGATGCACAATACTGTTGCTCGTGGTTCACCCATGCGTCCACAGAATTTTATCCCGGATGGAGGAGGGATTTCGGGCCCTAGTCAGTGGGGCCTGTACGCTGACCGCAGCATATCGTTTGAGCTAATGTTGCAATCGAACTGGTTGTCATGAGTTTTGCGCTAATGATTTTATGCTTCAGTTTTTGGTTTAATGTACACTATTTTGTTTTACCTGATGATTATCAAATCTATGATTTTTAGATATCTTAATGATGCTATAATATAAATGAGTTATTTTCTGACATGCTATGGTCCAGCTAGTTGAATCATTGGTTACTTACTGAGCACGTGGAAGCTCATCCCTTACTTATCATTTCAGGTTGAAAGAAAGGTGATGGTGAGGAGCATAGGAGGAGAAATTTTGGTGCAAAGCTTCGGAGACTGCATGAAATGAGTCGCTAAATATTAGATTTTCTGTTTAGCTTTAGTTGTTGACAATCGGAGTTATGAAAAGTTTTAGTATAAGTGATGTATTCAAATTAATCTATGATAGTGTAATTAATGTTTTGGAGAAGTTTTAATTTCCGCTGCAGCACATGTTGGTTTTAAGCGAGTAAGGCCTGGCAGAGCCCTCGGTTGGAGTCCATTGGGTCTGCAGCCGGTCACGTGCCTAGCTCGCGGGCCTGCCCGTGGGTTCGGGTCGTGACAGAAACCTCATAACTAAAAGGATTTAAAACTTGTAATTGGAACAATTCATTTATACATATACATAAACGGAATAGGGTATGCGGAGGAATATGGCAGGAGTACTTACCTGGATAGCTAAGTGGTTCTGGTTCTTATTCCCAAACCTGCCCTAGCTCTTGTCTATCGAAACCTAAACAATAAAGAGATGTTATTTATTTTCGCTCAATCATACCTAAACATTAAGTTTCTCTCAAGTGAGTAAAATTACCAAACTGCCCCTCGACTTCTGTAAAATTCCTATTTACCCCCTGACCTCTAACGTACCGTTACATACTCCAATATAACCGGAAAGAATATTTTAAACAGCTAGGTACGATTTTCGGACCATAATGGCCTTTCGGGAAAATTTTCCACTCGGAATCCTATGTCGCTCCTTAAATTGAGCGCTAATGACCTTGTTTTCAAAAATACGTCAAACGGAACCGGATTGCCACGAAATTTTAGACACCAAAGCATCTCAATACTTTTAGGTTACTTTAAAATTCTAGGCTAAAAATAGTTTTGTTTACTATGTTAAATAATTCAAAAACCTGTTTTGAAAATAAAATCGTTCCAGACATTTTCCATGTCCGGAAAAATTTGAGAAAATTTCACATCGAAGGTTCCCCAAAATTAAGGGGAGTTTTGTTTTGCACTTTGTCTAAATTTGTTCAGAAAAGGTCCTTATAAATAATTTAATAACTATCGATAATGAAGCGTTACGCTAAATCCGTTCGGGCGCTACACTGCTAAGACCGTTAAAAATAGCAAACGACCTTAAAAATTTTCAAAACTTTAGAAACTACCTCATCTTAGCAATATATGATTGTTGTAGGAGTTTCAGAATTTATTAACTTAATTCACTATTCTAAAATACACTGAAATCTCTTTCACGAATAAAATTAGTTAGCATGCTTCCCGAGCTCCAAACAGTCTAAAAGTTATACTGTGTGTAGATCTTACAAAATTAATATAAGTTACTTCTTTGAGTTTTTTCCAAATAATTTTCTAGCTATATTTAAAAATTCAAAAAGAAACTGCTGGAATACTATACCTTTTTAGCGACTCCTTTTGAGTCCAACTTTAAAATATACACTTTCCCTCTCTCTAAGCAGTCTTCTCCTTCTTCACGCCTACCCAGTAGTGCAATCACTTCAGCTACAATACCCATTACTTGCCTTTACACCCAATTTAGATACAACACACACAAACACATGCAATATCCATTAGTTTCCAAATCTTCACTCTCACCCATCTATATACCTAAAACAAGCTCCCACTAGCTCCTTCAAAGCTACTGCCGAGTAGCTTCCTCTCCTTCTTTCATGGCTGTTTTGCAACCTTCTTCCTTTTCCTATTCCGTTACCCACATATTCACACATATCATACACAAACACAAAACAAACTTCCATCTCCTTCCTCCTTTCAAGACCCAACATCTTCCATTTCTCTTCAAAGCTACTGCCTCGGCAGTAGCTTCATTTCCTATTTCAAACCCCACAACACAGTTTGGGCAAAACAACTGCTTAGCTACTTTTGGTAAATCGCAAACCACTCACATACAATACACACACACCCAGTACACTTACCTGCGCACACAACAACATGCATTCAACTCATTCAACACCTAATAGCCACCATTCGCACACCTTAAAAGAGCCACAGCGCACTTGCGCCCCCCTCCACTCACCACCTGCTCTCAACATAACTCACACACTAGACACAACCAACCCCACATAGACCCATTACAACAGCACACAGTTTACCACACACACACGCACATTCACCCTAATGGTCACAGACCAATATACCCACACAATGTCCCATATATTTTCCCCACTGCAATCCCATATACAAAGGCATACTCACTCGACACTAACACCGCAGGTTTCTCTCTCTCTGTTTCTCTCCATCACCCACCGTCCCCCATACCGTGGCCATCATCCACGGCACACCGTACCGCGGCAGCCCCTTTTCTCCTGATCTAGTTCACGCCATAGGAATACCCACACGACCATCAAACTACACAGCAACACCACCGTTATTCTGTGCCAGTCCCCTTCCCCTTTTTCTCTCAAATTCTACCACGGCAATATCCACGACCCTCTAAACCCATGTAGTTTGCACCCAGATTAGTGTATGTATATAACCATGTACATTAAACGGAAATCTTACCGGAAGAGATGAATCGATTGTTGGTACATCTACTAGCTTCCTTCTTTCCCTTAGGATCCTTTTCTCTCTCAACCGGCTCTAGAAGAGAAGGACAAGAATGGTGATGCGGCTGCCCCCTCACGATGTATGTATATTTATGTAACCCTAAATCGTGTAATTACCATAAACCCCCTTCCATTTCATGAGTCATTTAAATTCTACCCGGAACATCTATTATTACGTAATGCCCAATATAGTTATTTTATGAACGGTTAATGTAGTAGAAGACTTTAACGGTTTATTAGCTAACCCCGCTACACTAATTCGTAACTAAAAGTCGCTAGTACCATATCGACGCTAACTATATGTATAAAATTGTCGCTAAAGGTTTCTAGAAAAATACCAGTTAACGATAATCCTTGCCAAAGACATTAATCAATATCAATAATATCTGTTACTCTTTAAAATTTTCTTATGATTCTAAAATTGTCGCCAAAGATCATAATTATAATGCTCCCCAAATTCGTCGCTAAAAGATGCAAATATTCTTACTTGTAAAATTTGCAGTTTAAAGAATTTAGTAAAATTTGTTAAAAATTACTAAAAATTCAAACCTAAAATCGGGATATTACATTATCTCCCCCTTAAAGAAATTTCGTCCTCGAAATTTGGTGTTCCTTACGCAGCTGATCTTTAGCATGTTTGATCTCAGATAACCATCGGCATAACACCTCAAGTGTACTACACAACTAAAACCATCTAAATGATTGACAACGAAACTCGGGTAAAATCCTAAGCGACTTTACAGGTACCTGCATCAAAGACCTTATAGCACTAAGCTGTGTGATACACACTTTAGCCCACTGATAAACCATGCCTCGAAACTTTTCCTTACTAGATTACTGCTCTTAATCGTGTTTGATCTCAACCTCCATCAAGACATTTAACTTAAAACTCACTTTAACTATCCAACAAAGAATATGTCTAAGATTAATACTTTTAAATTAGAACCTTCGCCAATTATAAATGTTATATCCACATTTCTCCATTTATAGAACTACATCGTCTCTAAACTATGAAATCTCACTAAATGATCAAAGTTCTAGAGCATCAAGTGTATTCATAAAAATCAACCATAAAACTAATTTGATACCAGGATGTTACATCTTCTCCCTGTTAAAAGAATTTTGACCTCGAATTTTATTATACTTACAAACTCTAGATAATAGATCTTGCTACGTAACTCAGATATATATAGCAGCCAACATAATAGCTGAGCAGTGCCTCACCTTCGCACCGAAATTTATCCCCGACAAATATTGAATATCATAATTCCTGTTCAAACCTTAATGCTAAGCTCAAACTTACTAGGTCATCACTTACGCATCTAGCACTTGTAGAACATCAAGAGACCACATAACCTTCCAGAAGTCCCAAAGTCTCTACACTCTGACCCAGCATCGCTAATTGGAAACACATTCCTCTAAACCAAAATGATCTACCTAGACCGAAACGAAGTAAGTCTTCCTAGCGGTATGTAACTTACAAAACCTAAGTCACAGTCACCAATCGTAACCTAAGAAGACTTCAAATATTTCCTGATGCTACAGAGCTTGGATTTTCACTTAAGATCTTGTAACCTAACCAGCAGAATCATTACTTATACTCTAATACAACGGAACCCAAAACTTGTCACGCCCCCAAAATGGAACCTGGGGCTGCTATCGAAGTCCTTAAAATGAAATATTAACGTATTATATCACTAGCAGTACTAGGTATAGTCAGAGCATCTAAATCCATTAAAAAAAAGTCTCTATATAAGACCAAAAATTAAAGAGAACTCATTCTCTCAATAAGCTCCTTTCGGAAGAAATTTTCGAACGCATGGTTTAAAACAATTACACAAACGCAATCTAATCAACTCTTACCTACATCCGGGTGAAGTTCTTAAATGTTTCTCATACCAAAAGAGTATGCTCTTAACTTATGTTCGACTTAAACCATGGCCAAACTAAGATTAACATACTCAGCCATTTTCGTTGATTAGAATAAAATTACATGTCTACAATATTAAATCAGAAAACACCTTTGCAAGGATAGAAGGAATAGAAAGCGCACCCATAACCATTGAATTGGATGCCTGCGAGTCCTGCTGGGTTTTTGCAAGGACTTTTGTCGTTGCCCGGAGTTTCGTTGCATCCTCGTTTGGTTGACTCTATGGTCCAATTCTAGGGCAATCTTTAATAAAATGACCCTCTTGTCCACATGAGAAACATTCTTTCGTTTTCCACCTACAGAGTTTACCAGGATGAAAGTGGTTACACCTGCGGCATGGCAGCGATCTAGCTTTACTACTTTTCCAAGGTGCTGAGTTCCTTTGGAAGTTCTTCCGTTGGCCATTCCAAGTTTTGTGCAGTTCTTTTCGCAGAAAGGCGTCATCTTCCTGAAGTCTATTTCTCACTGCTGTTCTAATTCAAGCACGCCTGCTTCCTTCTCCGCCAGATGTAGGTGCCCATATGGCCCTAGAATATGGATTCGTCAATGTCCTTAGGTTTGACCCTTGAGGTTGCTCGGCCGACGATGTCCTCTCAGATAATGAGGAGTTTTTCTTGTCCATAGAAGGTTCGATAAGGGCTTCTTGTCTAGACATCCTACAGCTAAGGTAAAAGAGAGGTCGTCAGATGAAAAGAGGAATATATCTCACTTATGTAAATCAATGAGTACAATGTGTTTGAAGTTCACTAACTAAAATCATGAGATCACCTAGTGGTGGATATTTCTCCCATCTATTTTTATTAGTCCGACACCAAAATCCATACCATCATGCAATCTATGAAGCATACCACTAAGACTTATTCAATATGTTTAAACAATGTCTATGTGCACTTACACATCACACCCCCAGACTGAAAACTCTGACTGCCATGCTTTCGTTGCAAATTCTAATACCTCAAAACAACCAGTTCATACTGTTGCCAAACTTCAACACAGAGAAAAGTATTACCTTAAAAGTACTCATAATATAGTTACACACATATATCACACATCCACCAAGGTTTAAGTCTTCAATCTACCACAACACTTATATCTCTCAATCACAGCACAACCTATGGCCACTAGCTATTAGAGCCATTCACGAGAAAATCATAATCCTATCTCTCAATCATCTTCTTTGGGTACTGTTTACAATCTTTAAATTCGAAAGGTGAGTAGTATTGGTCAACTACTGCGTAATTGGCCTAAACATCAGATAAAAGAAAATTTGTCAAAACATAATCCACCTTTTCAAAGTTAAATCTCCATCACAATTTATCTTAGGCTTGGGAGTCTACAGTATCTCAAACTTAAGCCCTAACTACCACCAGACGTACTGCTTCAACTTAATAACTAATTACTTAACCTTTTTCCCAAACTCGTCATAAGAACATATTCCTAAAATTATTTAGTCAAAGCCTTTTCCTTTCCAATCCTATCCCCACCTTCATTAGCCTAGATACGAGTTTACAAAATCATATAGCCTAACCAATTTAATTCTTAAATTCTAATATCCCAAAACCGTAATGCTCTGATACCATTTCTGTCACGACCCGAACCCACGGGCAGGCCCGCGAGCTAGGCACGTGACCGGCTGCAGACCCAATAGACTCCAATTTAGGGCTCTGCCAGGCCTTACTCGCTATAACCTGTACACAATTCTAAAATCATACATTAACTAACATCATAACATGAATTTCTAAAGATGCCCTTACAACTCTTTCCCAAATCATCTCTACTGAAATCCTCCAAAGAGACCGATAGCATTTATTTTAAAGAAACCTCCTAAAATTAAGCTACGAACAATTCAAATAAATAACTGACAGTTCTACAATTTCTCAAGGGCTTAAACAACTTCCTAATGAGCATCTCCCGCGGCTTCATTCTCATTTCCCTCGCAATACTCATGTTCATCTAGTTGATCGCCTGAAAACATTTATAAAACGGGGTGAGCTTGGGGCTCAGTAAGTACACATATCATATCCCTAAAATAGGTTTTGGGATTCATAAAAACATGCCAAGGTTTTCTTCAAATTTAAACTGATAAATATTTTCACAAGAGATACTATACATATATCTACTTTATGAAATCAATTCATCCAAGATTCTCAAAAATGAAGTATGACATCAAGTAGGCTCATTAACAACTATCACAGTTCATCATAACATGGGCATGTTGCGGTCAGCGTACGTTCCCCCCTGACTAGGGCCCACAATCCCTCCTTCGTCCGGGATACATATTATTGTGGACGCAAGGGCGCACCACGAGCAACAGTACTGTGCGTCAACGTATCGTCCCGTTGACCAGGACCCAACAATCCAACTTTCCCCCGTGGATATGGGGCGCAACAACCAAGCCAGAAATACCGTCTCATTCAACATATGCCAACTTTAAAACACTACTCATAGAAAACATTCCATGGCATTTTTTATGCATTTTCTCATTAAACAATTTACACAAAAGCAGTAGCATGTAAAAGGATTTAAAACTTGTAACTGGAACAATTCATTTATATTTGTAACGACCCGGTCCACGGCCCCACCACAGGGCATTGCCTCCTTCAAAAGGGCTAGCCAATTAGGTACTTATGAGTTCCTTAGCAAGGTCTTATAAGGGTCATCTCATACTATTCCACATCCGATGTGGGATATTACAATCTCCCCTCCTTATACCTTAGAGTCCTCGCTAAGGCTCAATCACACATAGCCCAGAATCTTCCTCTCTAGCCAATGTGGGATATACCGGGCTCACCCATCGTTGCCCCAACCATCCTCTTGATGTGGGATATACCCGGCTTGCCTTCGTTTCCCCAACCATCGGCAATCCGACTGGATAGCCCAGCCCGAGTTTTCGAGAGTCGACTCTGATACCATCTCTGTCACGACCCGAACCCACGGGCAGGCCCGCGAGCTAGGCACGTGACCGGCCGCAGACCCAATGGACTCCAACCGAAGGCTCTGCCAGGCCTTACTCGCTTAAAACCAACATGTACTGCAGCGGAAATTAAAAATTCTCCAAAACATTAATTACACTATCATATTTTAATTTGAATACATCACTTATACTAAAACTTTTCATAACTCCGATTGTCAACAACTAAAGCTAAACAGAAAATCTAATATTTAGCGACTCATTTCATGCAGTCTCCGAAGCTTTGCACCAAATTTTCTCCTCCTATGCTCCTCACCATCTCCTTACTTTCAACCTGAAATGATAAGTAAGGGATGAGCTTCCACGTGCTCAGTAAGTAACCAATGATTCAACTAGCTGGACCATAGCATGTCAGAAAATAACTCATTTATATTATAGCATCATTAAGATATCTAAAAATCATAGATTTGATAATCATCAGGTAAAACAAAATAGAGTACATTAAACCAAAAACTGAAGCATAAAATCATTAGCGCAAAACTCATGACAACCAGTTCGATTGCAACATTAGCTCAAACGATATGCTGCGGTCAGCGTACAGGCCCCACTGACTAGGGCCCGAAATCCCTCCTCCATCCGGGATAAAATTCTGTGGACGCATGGGCGAACCACGAGCAACAGTACTGTGCATCAACGTACAAGCCCCGTTGACCAGGGCCCGAAATCCAACTTTCCCCCGTGGATATAGGGCACAGCAATCGAGTAAACCAAAAACCCCCTTTGGGTTCATCGTGAACAAAATCACTCATCAATTGATTCTCAACCATCCTCACATCCTTTCAATAATCCTCAACATGTTCAATATTCACAATAACGTCAATACAATACATTTCAAATCCGAGTTCCATTTCAGTTTCTAGGCAAAACATCATTTACATGCTAGTCCGGTTTTTCTTTGACGAGAATAAAACACTAAAACCTTTTTTTGGTAATTTAAGCCAGAGCGGTTAAACGTACTTAAAACGATCAATGCTGAAAACACTACATTTTTAACAGTAGATAAACATATACGTTGTATATAAAAACACTAATTGAATCAAAGGGTCACTTACCTGACGTTATGCATTTGCCACATCAAAGTCTCTGGAGCAACGATCACACTGCTGCATTTAGCTAAAAGAACTGGTATGGCCATCCCTTTCCTTTGCATATCCTCATCCGTTCTGTAACTCGAAAGCAATGTCGATCAACACAACATTCCTTTAGAATTCTCCTCAACCATTCGAACGCCGTATTCAAAGTCAGACCTTTACATTCCCACAACTCACCCGTTTTGATGACCCCCAAAGTATTCCAAGAAATAATGTCTCTCTTCTTCATCGCCTTAAACATTTTCTAGACCTCATTCACATTCCCGCCTTCTTTTCCCTGTCAAACCATAACATCGCTTATTACCCGCTGACAACTCACACAATCGCTATTTATGTACACCCTGTTACATACATTCACTCGACGACAACCAATTAGTTCTTTCTATTTCATCCACCGCCAACTACCACATTACACATAACCGTTCACATTACACGCTCCACAACACACAATGTACACACTGTGTACACCGTTGTACACAAACACGCCACCACACGTAGCCCTCCATGCACATACAAACATCACACGCACGCCCACTACGCGCACAACGGTCGTCTCAAACTCATTGCTTATTAATCGATAACTCGCCATAATGACCACCAATTTCACCCTCACCCTTGTAACTTTTACCTAAATAAACACACTTCGTTTACACAATCTCACAAAACACAGCCATACACCCTCCTTCGTAACAATTTACACACACATACACCACCATACTTCAGCCTATCCCAACCATCGTTCCTGTCGTCTCAAACACCGCCGTGATACTTCTATTCCACACCGCACCAAAAATCAGAACACCACTACTACACACATTCAAACCACCTAATTCATTGCATTTCACCCATCGTCAAGACTGCCATTAAATGATCACCACCACCAATACACAAGTACACCACCAAAACCCATTTACAAAAATCAGCCCCAACTAGGGACTGTCGGCCTTGATCATGAAAGGCAGATGGAGAAGAAGGTATCGCGGAGGTGTTGGGCGATCTAATCAGTGGAGGCGCCAGCTAAACAGAATAAATCGCTGGAGACCAAGTGTGTGGTCGGCAATGGAGTTGACCGAAGTTATAGTTCGCCAGTGACGGGTACCATCGGCAGCACACAGAGGCGTCAAGCAATGGCGTGGGATTGGTTGGAGGTGCCAAAAATAGGATATGATTGAACGGTGTAGCAGCGGTAAAGGGCCGTAATATGGGGTTCCATGCTGACAACTGTAGTGTAGCCAGAAAAACGAGGGTGGTCCAGATCTGTGGCCGCGATTGATTGGCGTTGGGTGGTGCGTTCGATGGAGACGTCGGCCGAAGGCGTGGTCGGTAGCGATTGGGTCCAAGGCCATCGCAGCGGTGAAGATCGGTGATGAGTCCTAAATGGCAGTGGCAGTGGCGCCTTTGGCTACGGTATAGCGGTTATAGAGGTGTTGAGTAGCGGCGTTCGGTGGACGCGACCAGAGTTGGCCGCCGGCGACCGCGAGTTGCCGGCGATGGGGCTGCCCAGAGGCGTCGCCCGCCTTAGGGCCGGCTGCTCTCCCTTTCTCACTGCCCGTCTTCTCTCTTCTTGTTCTCTTTTTAATTTTTTTTATTTATTCTTCTCTCCTTTATTTCGTTTTACTTTGTTATATATCTATATTCTTTTAATTGCTTCTAATGTCTCCTTCTTCTCAAATCTCTCTCTATCATTTCATTTTTTTTCTAGGCTTCCCCCTGCAATATTAAAATAACTGAATTGAGAGATCAAATATTTATAAAATCAACCCTAATTTAATTATAGCTTCTCGAGTTACCAAATAACCTTCATTATGCGTTATAAACTACAACTAATGGTTGTTATAAATTGTGTTCAAAGACCAAATATACTATTGCTCAAAAATCGTTGTTAAATACCTCATAACTAATAAGATAGGATTTACCATAAACCAGACATAAGGTCGGGGTATTACAATTACCATATATAACTAAATTTACAGCGGTTCAAAAGGTTTTGATGTGTTTAAAACAATACAAAATTAAGTTCAAAACGTTTTCACAAGTTCTGATAAGGATATCTTATATTTCAAAAAGACTCCAGTGAATTCAATAATACTTCAGATATGTTCGAAAACTTCTTCAAATAGATCAGATATCAAAATTCAAATGTTCAATGAGTAGAAAGACGAAAAGCACGGGAGCCATTCAGAAATGTGTCACGCGTGCCACCACTGACACGTGAGACAAGATTCAGAAATTAAGATCGCGATCTCTAGCTCATCCCACTGAGCTAGCCCACGTTCCAATCCACGTGGGTAAGTCAGAAATAGATAAGTCACATACACTGTGACATGTCTCGCCAGATTATAAAAACATATACCAAATCAACTTAATAAACACCAAAAGTTAGAAGTAGACAAAGTCATTTTCGTTCACGCGATTCTACGCAGAATAGTATTATTTAAGGGCTAAATTCAACAATGAAACCAACAAATTCTAAGAAAACACGAAGCCTAAAAGTTGAAGAGGACTCGTTACTGATTTTGCAATGTCTAAGTTCATAAAAAACCGATAAGAAATGAATAAGATGGAACAAGTCAAAGCAAGCTGATTTGCAGTGTCAAACAACAACTTTTGCACCGATGAATAACTTTCAAACTGAATTTTGATTAGCAAATAGATAGATTCTAATAAAACACAAAACTAAGAAGTTTAAGAGGACTCTTTAAGGTTTCCATATTGTATACAATCATAAAAACCCAATGAGAAACAAAGGAGATAGAACAAATCGAAGTGGGCTGATTTACAGTTTCAAAAATAGAAACGTCTGCACTAACAAATAGCTTTCAAACTAAATTTAGGCCAAGAATCAAATGGATTCTGATGAAACCTTAAACTACAAAGTTGAAGAATACTCTTCACAGATTTCAGAATGTCCAAGATCATTAAAAACCAATGAGAAAAAAATTAAGATACAGTAAATCAAATTTGACTGACTTGAATAGGCAGAAATATAAGCATAAAAATATTTAGGTCTATTTTCAAATATGGATCACTTGGAATTTCGGAAAACCGAAAACTAAAAAATTGTAGTACACTATTGGAGGTTTTCAAAAAGTGTAAGAACACTATAATTGAACGAGGAACAGAAAAGTTACGGACTCTTAAAGTTGCTACAAAGATTTATAACAAAAAGATTTCGAATCAAAGTCAATAATCGGAAGGACAAAGAACTATTTAGCATAACGATCAAGAATGTAATTAGGGTTCTAAAGAATCAATAGATCTCTTTAAACAACAAATCAACTGATGAACGGATTGATAATCAGAATTCAGATGGGGTAAATGCGTGAGAAAACCCTTACCTCAATTGCGTAAATCAACTCCAAGTCTTGATCTTTTCAAATAAATTATTTCAAAAACCCCAATATAATAATACCCAAAAACCTTTACCTCAATTGCGTAAATCAACTCTAAGTCTTGATCTTTTCAAACAAATTATTTCAAAAACCCTAATATAATAATACCCAAAAATTCAATTAGACTCTATCAATCATAATAACTTATGTGTTTCTTATCACAAACCTCAATCCCAATATCAAAATAAGGTCTTACCTTAATGTAATGACCAAAATCTCAAGAGTGTTCTTCTTACAGATTCCTTGGAGGCTCTTCTCAAGTTTGTTGTGCTCCTAGGGATTATAATACATAAGTCATTAGCTTTTAAGGAATGTAATTGTATTCCTAGAACAATAAGAATTGTAAAATTAACCCATTATGTTCCAAATTCCTCTAACTTTATAAATTGGTCAAACTAAAGCCCAAATTTAAATTGGGGCATCTAATCCCAAAAGTATAACCTACTTTCTGGGGAAGAAAATTTTAAATTAATTTTTAGGCCCACTATTTAATTCAAAGTCATAATACATTCTAATTCGTACTTACACAAGTATCCTGATTTTAAAAATAAAATCTAGGATGCTACAATAACCGTGCGCTAGTCTATGTACCTGTCGAACTTAACGCGAACTCTTGGTACACTACAAGAAAAAATGCTTTTAGTGACGGGGAAATCCGTCGCTAAAATCCCAAACTCCGTCGCTAAAGGTTTTAGCGACGGATTTACCGTCGCCAAAAGTCCCTCGTATAAAAGCTCGTCGCTAAAAGTTTGGCGACGGAATTTTCAAATCCGTCGTGTAATATTTCACTTTTTTTGACGGATTTATTTATTAATTAGCGACGGAATATCCGTCGTTAATTATATTTTAAGTATTTTAATTTATTATCTATTTTGTGAAATTAGTTCCATCGCTAAAAAGCTGATAGTATGAACACTTATAGCGACGGAATTAATCCGTCGCCAAAAGTCAAATATTTTTTTAATTTTTCTATTATCCAGACCTATAATAAAATTTTCATTCCTCAATAAAAATGCACAATAATCAATACACAAAGAAATATATATAATCAATCATAAAAAATGTTTATTATAAGAAATACTCATTATGTACAAGCCGGGAACCGGATATAGCCGATTAAGGGAGGGGAGAAAAGTACAAGCCGGGCGGCGGGGGGGGGGGGGGGGGACAAGCTGGGACTGGGCATGAGAAGGGGCTCATTAGGGGTTGCCAAGTCCCGAATTTGGATTCTGCTGATCCGGGGCCATCTCGGCATGTCCAGCAGCGGTACCCTGCTGATTCTGCTCCCTAATCATCCTCAACACCACTGTAGCAAAGCGCTGGATCTCCTCGTTGTCCAACGGATGCCGAGGAACCGGTGTCTATGGAGGGGCAGTGGGGGGTGAGGACGCTCCTATCACGGCATGAGCAGTCGTGCTAGGCAGGCCCCGTATGAGGCCTTTCGACTGATTGATGACCTCCGGCGTATCCAGCCATCGCTTCCCAGTACCCGCACCCGTACTTGAACGGGAACTAAAGGTTTTTATGCATGCATAAAATATGCAAGAATCTTTCCTAAATATCAAAACTGCAGAAAGATCGTTACATATGTTACCAATTCCACATTAAATAGAATTTGTTGGCAACAAGTTGAACCATCTGGTTGCCAATGGACTTCTCAAAACAATAACTAATATAAAGAAGGGAGAGTTTGTAAATAACGAGTAATTGAACCATCTCTGGGCAATATGGAGTAATTATGGGATGTACAAGGGCTAATTAGGGCTAACTGGGTTATTAGGGTTAACAACAAGTATTAAGGTTTAGGGTTTAGCGTTATGGGTTTAATTAATCTAATTAGGATTTATTAAGATATGTTAGGGCTAATTAGTGTTAATGAGGAGTATCTTGCGCTAATTAGGGTTGATTAGGATTAATTAGGGTTATTTAGTCTTAATTAGGGTTTAATTGTGCCGAGTAGTGCTGATCTGTCCTGATTAGCGTTAATTAGGCTTAATTGAGTTATGTTAGGGCTAATTATTGTTAATGAAGAGTTGTTTCAGATATTATAGCTAATTAGGATTGATTAGGACTAATTATAATTTTTTAGTCCTACTAAGGGTTTAATTGTGTCGAGTAGTGCTGATTAGTCTAATTAGGGCTAATTAGGCTTAATTGGGTTATGTTAGGGCTAATTATTGTTAATGAAGAGTTGTTTCAGATAATTATAGCGAATTAGGATTGATTAGGACTAATTAGGGTTATTTAGTCCTACTTAGGGTTTAATTGTGCCGAGTAGTGCTGATTAGTCCTAATTAGGCTTAATAGGGTTATGTTAGGGTTAATTATTGTTAATGAGGAGTTGTTTCGGATAATTATAGCTAATTAGGGTTGATTAGGACTAATTAGGGTTATTTAGTCCTAATTAGGGTTTAATTGTGCCGAGTAGTGTTGATTAGACCTAATTTGCGCTAATTAGGCTTAATTGGGTTATGTTAGTGCAAATTATAACTAATTAGGCTAACTATAATCAATATGTGTGTAATTGGGTTCATTTGGGCTAATTTGGGGTATTTACAGCTAATTTGATTTTCATTGGGTTCTTAGGGTTACTTAAAACTAATTAGGTTCGTTAGAGCTAATTAGGGTTAATTGATTTATTAAAATATTTTTAATCAGGACTAATTATGGCTAATTATAGCCAGTGCTGGAGCCACGATGGGATTCCAGGGGGGGCATGCTAAAAATGTCGCGTTAACCTAATTAACCTAAATTCAATGCACAGTCAACAATCTCAATTCCAACACCTCATATATGGTGTCAATATGGTGTCCGATACGTGTCCGATACCTCCGGACACGTGTCCGACACCTACCGACACGTGTCCGATGCTCATCCACCGACACCCACCTCTGGACACATCGGCATACGTTGATTTATTTTTTAAATGTCGGACACTGTCGATCAGATGTGGTGTCCGTGTCTGCGCTAACTAACAGGTATCTCAATCCAATTGGGTCTCATCCTCCGTCAACAATCTCAATTCTCAATTCTCAAATGCTCAATGCAATAAAAACTAATAAAAATCATACATTCAATCCAATTGGGTCCCATCCTCCGTCAATAATCTCAATATCTCAAATGCTCAATGCACAATTAACAATCTAAAATCATCAATTAACAACCTAAAATCATTAATTAATAATCTCAATTACTTCAAATGCACAGCTAATAACCTAAAATCATCAATTAACAATCTAAAATCTTTGATCAATAATCACAATTCTCAAATGCACAATTAACAACCTAAAATTATCAAACAAATGATCAATGTTCAAATGGGAAAAAATTGTTCAAAAAAAAATGCACATATCCGATGCGATTGAATTATTTCAATTTAGGGTTTGATTGTATTAGGGCATTCAATTAGTTTAATTTAGGGTTCGGTTCGATTAGGACATTCAATTAAGGGTTTAATTAGGGTTCAATTACTTCAATTTAGGATTCAATTAGGGGCTTCAATTGATTCAATTTAGGGTTCATTTGATTTGGGGCATTCAATTTAGGGTCCGGTTGGATTAGGGCATTCAATTTAGGGTTCAATTAGGGGTTTAATTAGTTTAATTTAGGGTTCGATTCGATTAGGGCATTCAATTTAGGGTTTAATTATGATTCAATTACTTCAATTTAGGGTTCAATTAGGGGGTTCTATTGATTCAATTTAGGGTTCGGTTGGATCAGGGCATTCAATTTAGGGTTCGGTTGGATCAGGGCATTCAATTTAGGGTTCAATTAGTTTAATTTAGGATTCGATTCGATTAGAGCATTCAATTTTAAGATTTAATTATGGTTCAATTACTTCAACTTAGGGTTCAATTAGGGGGTTCTATTAGTTCAATTTAGGGTTCGGTTGATTTGGGGCATTCAATTTAGGGTTCGGTTGGATTAGGGCATTCAATTAGGGGTTCAATTAGTTTAATTTAGAGTTCAATTCGATTAGGGCATTCAATTTAGAGTTTAATTAGGGTTCAATTATTTCAATTTAGAGTTCAATTAGGGGGTTCTATTTATTCGATTTAGGGTTCGGTTGATTTGGGGCATTCAATTTAGGGTTCAATTAGGGGGTTCAATGATTTTAATTTAGGGTTCTGTTGGATCAGGGCATTCAATTTAGGGTTCAATTAGTTTATTTTAGGGTTCGATTCGATTAGGGCATTCAATTTAGGATTTAATTATGGTTCAATTAATTCAATTTAGGGTTTAATTAGTTCAATTTAGGGTTCGGTTGAATTGGAGCATTCAATTTAGGATTCAATTAGGAGGTTCAGATTATTCAACAAATTCACATTATACATGGCAGAGAAAACAAATTAACAACAAATTCAGATTATGGCCAAATGCTTCATAATCAACAAATTTATAAGACAAAAGAATGACCAAACGTCCAAATTAACAACAAATTCAGATTATATATGGCAGAGAAGACAAATTCGAATGTTTTATGTACGTACATTGAAATTCAGAAGAACTTATACAAGCAGAAGTGTGATTATGGCCAAATGCTTGATAATCAACTTTGAAAAATAAACAACAAGATTAATTTAGGGCAATTGACATACAGATCTCGAGGTGGGTACGACGACGACGGCGTTGGTGATGCGGCGGTAGTGGTGGGCTTCGTGGCGCTGCGACAGTGGAGGGCTTTGTGGCAAGGCGGCAGTGGAAGGCTTGGTGGCACGGCGTCGGGTGGGGGACGGGGGTGTCGCCGGAGGTGGGTCGCCGTCGAGAGGGGTCGCCGGAGGTGAGAATGGCGGTGGGTGGGTGGGTGGGTGGGTGAGAGAAGAATTTTAGAAAGAGAAACGGGGAGAGAAAAAGAAACCAGATCTGGTTATAAATCGAATCTTTAGCGACGGAATAACACCGTTGTTAAAAATCCGTGGTGAAGGTCTTATAATAAAGACTTTTACCGACGGAATTTTTAGCGACGGTTTTATTCCGTCGCTTAAATAATTTAAAAAACCCTAAAAGAATACTAATTTTCTAAAAAGTATTTAGCGACGGTAATTCCGTCGCTAAAAGTCTGACGTTTAAAGTCCGTCTGTAAATACTTTTACCGACGGTGTCTTCTGTCGGTAATAGTATTTAACGACGAACTTTTAACAATGGGATCTTTCGTCCCTTAAAGACCTTTTTAGCGACGGAATACGCTAAAAATCCGTTTCAAAATACATATTTTCTGGTAGTGGTACAATTTTACAAGCATAGTGTACCACCTTTACTGCATAACCCAGCAGCTGATCTTCTTCTTCCTTCCCCTTTTGTGCTAACTTTAATCATACCCTAACATACACAGTAGACAATGCACACCACTCTCCTTTAATGCAAACCCACATCACTTTATTAACACACATATATACACACTTGATATACGTACTTACACTACCTAAACACACACACACACACGGCTGCCCTTGGCAGTTTCACACACACACAAAAGCACATAGCACACACTGCACTATACATGCATTCATCCACACAACAACACACTCACACCCACAACACATATCATTCCACGCACCTCACAACCTACACACTAAAAACACACACACAGAAAGCACACACACACACACACACACACACACACACACACACACACACACACTCCACGCATACACTCATGCACCGGTCACACACACACACCAACTCACCCCTCTAATACCCACAAAGTCTTTACACAGACACACAAGTTACACACATTTCACATGCACCAAAGCATACACAAACACACATCACACTCATCTATTCACACACATCACTTTGCATACATTCACGCACACTCATACACACATGCACAACACATATAGTTATGCACTTTCACGGCACGCTCAAAACACACAAACTCACACAACGCACACATGCACAAGCTGCCTTCTCGGCAACTTCACCACACACCAAACAAGCACACACATGCCCATAAACACACTCAATGCACATCCAATCATAGCATGCTGCTCTCTCTCTCTCTTTCTCTAGCTCTTGCTCTCGCATACCCAGTTCCATCTATAGCAGCATCTCCCACAGCCACACTAAGTACACACACCTACACGTACACTCAACAGTTCACAACCCCTCCCTTACACACCCTTATACCCACTGATACCTAGGGGTGTCAAATGGGCTGGGCTTGGGCCGGCCCAACCCAAGCCCATCGGGCCTAGAGCAAAACGGGCCGGGGCCGGGCCAAGGGGGCTGCCAACCAGGCCGGGCCTGGCTCTGGGGATATCTGGGCCCAGTCCAAGCCCAGGCCCTAGGCCCAATTTCTAGGGCCGGGCCTGGGCCCTTTTTTTAATTTTCTTGTTATTCAATTTTAAATTTCATCTTTAGGCATGTCCAATATTTAAAATTTAACAAACATAATTTTCATCCTTTTATTTCATTATAAGTAATATACATATATATATATATATATATATATATATATATATATATATATATATATATATCTGTATGTATGTATAGACATATTTATTTGTCTCTCATTTTATTTTTTGTTATATGTTAAATCTTTTCTTACTCTTCTTGTTGACCTTTATTAATAAAATCTGAACACATAACAATTATTACTATTTAAGAGAGACTGTTTCTACTATTTGATATTTTACTTCAGGCTAATTGGCCAGAAACCCGAGATTGATACATGTTAATTCCCGAGACGATCTTAAGTAATAAGTATAGAAAAATAAATGAGTTCATAGGCCCTCCTCCTTTTATCCGGGCTTGGGACCGGCTGCTTGTAAACAAACAGGCGAAGTTACCTATTTTTTTATATATACGAAAAAATATATATCTTGCTTGTAAAAATTTATATTATATATATGGAAAAAATATATATTTTGTGAAAAAATTTATTCTTAAAACTTAAGAGAAGGAAAATAAAAAGAAATTACCTAATCATCCGGAAGTACTTCAATATCCGAGTCACTGCTCTTCCTATCATCAATCGGTTTATCTTGCTCGCGGTATTTTGCATCAAGATAATCCTTCCAACATACACATAGCTCAAGATAATCCTTCCAACATACACATAGCTCGAGCTTCTCGGGGTTAAGACGACTCCTCCTGTCATCCAAAACCCTCCCGCTGGCTGAAAATGCCGACTCTGAAGCAACCGTGGAGGCTTGCACTGGCAGTACATCCCGTGCAATTTGGGATAAAGTTTTATACATGTTTTGATTTTGTTTCCAAAAATTTAACAAATTAAAATTAACCTGTTCTTGCATTGATAAATCAGAATAATGATCAGTATTTGCATATACACCAATCTCATTAAAAGAGGAAAAGTAGACGAACCTGCCGAATTAGAAGTACCTTCACCTGGTAGTTGTCTTGCTACTAGATGTTCAAAGCCCTTAAGGTATGGCGCATAATACCTCTCAGCAGTGGATGATGAAGCTCGCCCGCGCACGTCAGCAGAATTACGATAGAGGTTGAACAGTTCCTCAAACCTCTTGCTCACTTTTGCTGTGAGTGCGGTTGTCTCCTCTACTGTGTAGCACATTAATCTCGATATCTCTTGTATCGAGGAGACGTTCACGCCATGCAACTTTAACCTAGGATCTAAACAAGTAGCCACAGCAAAAATAACAGGCAGTTCACTCCAATATTTATTAAACTTTTTATCCATCACTTTTACTATTTCCTTAAAGGGTCCTATATATCTCCATTTTGTTAACATTGTAGCCATCTTGAGAATTTCTATTACAGCGAGAGGAGAGGTGGGATAGTACGTACCAGACAATAAATTGGTAGACGTGTAAAATACCTCCAAAAATTCAGCTAGGTATGTGGCCATCTGCCATTCCTCTTGAGTTGGCAAGCCGGCTGGGAACTGGGTTAGTAGAAAATGCGTATAGACTTCTCGGTATGCCAGAATGTGTAAAAGCATATGGTATGTAGAGTTCCACCTGTGGACCACATCTGTAACTGCTCTCCTGCGAGGCATATTATATTCAACACACAACGTTTTAAATTGTTGTGTTCTCGGACTCGAACTATTAACATACGCTGTCATACCCCTCATTTTGACAAGAATATCTCCTGCAGCAGCTAAACCATCTTGAACAATTAAATTAATTATATGACAAACACAACGAACATGAAATAATTTACCAGAAAGTACAGGTTTGAGGCTCTCCTGTAAAGCATCAACAGCAGCTGTATTGTTAGAAGCATTATCAAAACTAATACTCATAATCTTATCCTTTAATTTAAATGTGGTACATGCTTTTAATATAAGAGTAGCAATGTTCATTCCATCATGCGGAAAAGGAAAGAGCTCGAAAGCGATGATTCTCTTGTGCATAACTCAATCTGCATCAATCCAATGGGCCGTCACACAAGTATAACTAACAAAAGTAAATGGAGATTGCCAAATATCAGAAGTAAGACTAACTTTACCGTCAAATTTATCGAAATAATCGATAAGGCGTGCTTTAGCAGCATTGTACTGTCGGAGTGCATCGGATCTAGTTGTGTTTCTATGAACCTTTTTGTACAAAGGTTGAACGTATGTGTTCATATATCTAGAGTGCTTAGGATTATCGGCAAAAGAAAAGGCTTGTTCATCGTGAATAACAAATTCAGCGAGACCGTCTCTTTGCTCTCGCTGATTATAAACAAATAACTTACCGTCAAAAGATAACTGCGTTTGGGTAGGTTCGACGTGGCCTTGTCGAGGTGCACACTGAGGGTAATGCCTGTTAAGATGTCCATTACCACTACCAGACGAAAATAATTTAGCGCAGTACTTACATCGAGCTTTTCGGATGCCGTCCACCGTAACTTCATCGAAATGATTCCAACACTCGGCTTTCTTTTTTTCCCCTTTTGGACTTCTGGCTCATTACCGGAGGCATTGCTCGGCCCTTCTTCATCATGACCAGGCATAGGGTTGAGATTATGCCACGGAGTAGTAGCTTCGCCAACCGAGCTGCGTCCTTGACTATAATGCGGGGGGTCTTCATCAGGCGTGTATTCAAAATCTGGAATGTTTTGATTGAACTCCCAATTGGCTTGGGTATCTATCATACAGCCTGTACTCATTCGTCCAGGAACGAATGGTTGTGTTGGTGCTTGGATTGGTGTTTGTGATGGCCGTGGCGCTGGCGCTTGTGCTGGTGGTGGTGCTTGCGATGATGATGATGTTTTTCGTGATGATGATCCACGCTTCAGTTTCTTCAATAATCCAGCCATATTTCACGCTAAACTTTTTTACTAGATTGGAAATCAAAATTAGTAAGAGTAACTAAATACACAAGTATAAGAGCAGTAATTAGTAATAAGAAATAACAATTAAAAGAATGAAAGAGTAACAAATGAATCACTGAGGGTAATTCTGATCAAATTTGGAGAGAGTTAGTAATTAAAAAGAATTTAGTAATAGTAATTAATAAATAAAAATTCACTAATTACTAATTACTAAACAAAATAATTAGAGAGTAACAAATTAATAAGAGGAGTAGTTAGTAATTAGAATTTAGCAAGAGTAGTAATTAGTAAACAAGAGTAATAATTACAAGAGTACTAATTAGTAAATACTAGTAGTAATTAGTAAGAGTAGTAATTGGAGAGGGAAATTAGCAAGAGTAGTAATTGGAGAGGGAAATAGTAGTAAAGCTTGTAGAAATGTAGAATGTTTAGATAAGAGAGAGTAAGAAGATTGGTGTGAAAAATTAGAGAAAAATGGTGTGAATTTATAGATTTTAGAAACTTCACAAAAGACCAAAATGTCCTTAAAAACTATCCGTTTATAGTTGTTGGGGAGGGTAAGAGTGTAAAAACCTTTAAAGGAGTTGGAAAAATTAAGTTAGACTAAAATACCCCCCAAACTAGCCGTTATATTGCTGTTGGGGGGGTAAAAGTGGAATTTTGGAAATGAATGGGGAATAAATCCGTTGGGGGAAAAGGGGGAAAAACCAAAATTTCAAACAGGTGGGGCCTGCTGAGGGGGGCCAAAACCGGGCCAGAATCGGGCCCCGAACCGGGCCTAGCCCGGGCCTGAAATTCGGGCCAGACCCGGGCCTGGCTCGGGCTTTTTCCCAGAATTGTTCGGCCTGGTCCAAGCCCAGGCCTTAAGCCTAATTTTTTTGGGCCTGTACTGTTCATGCAAGGGCCGGGCCAGCCTGGGCTTTTTTCGAGCCGGGTCGGGCTGGGCCGCGGGCCGCCCGGCACGTTTGACAACTCTACTGATACCCACCTTACACTAGTATACACGCACACATTCACTCACTTCTCATGGCTATACTCACAGCCCATACTCACTACACAGTCGTCACACATGAATATGGAAGAAATCTAACCCATCTCACAAAACACTCACACTCTTGCACAACAGACACTCTTTCCTCATGGTTTCTTCCCCATGCCTCTATACCCATTTTTGTGAGCCCGCAATCATGGCCACCATGGCTGTGACTTTCCTATATCATACCCACAGAAATCTCATGGTAGCCCTTCTTACAATTTCCATAATACCTTGAATAATTAGATGGAAGGCAAAAGAAGACTTACGGAGAAAATCTCGACAAAGTTGCCAGAATCACTTTCTCTTTCTTTCTCAGCCTTTCTCTCTCTCAGCCGTAACTCTGAGGATCAAGATAGGGACAGCAACTCTCATCACATGTTAAGTATATATAAAACCCTAAAAGGATAATTACCAAAAATCCCTCAATTATTGATAGTTATTCAACACCAACCCGAAATTTTCTATTAGTACAAAATGGCCCAAAATAGTTATTCACGATAGATTATTGTACTAGTAAATTTTTAACAGGTCGTTAGATTACATTGTACATGCCATAAGCGACAGAAAATAAAACCAGGCCAAAGATCATTAAAAATATTTGAAGTCTAGTCTTCTTATTTTTTGTCCGCAGCGAAGTCGCCATTGCAGCGAACCGCCTCAAAAAAATTCTTTAAAAAGGAAGATTTTATGGAGTCACCATCTTATTCAATTGAAAATGGAAAAAAAAAATCAAGAAAGGACTCTAAAATGCCCGAAAGAACAATTAGTATATCAAAAATAAGGAAATAGGTTCGGAGACTGAGTTATGCAGTTGGAAGGTGTTAGCCACTAGCCACACCTTTTTGGTCTCTATTTCATTTCTATTGATTTTTGGCTTTTAAAACATATAACATGTAAAACGTGCAATACCACTAACCTAATTTTTTTTTGGCCTAATCCTAAAATTGTACCCTTAAGTTTACCTAAAGTACAACTTTAGTACCCAATTTTTAAAAAGCGTACCAAATCAGTACCTAAGCTGATGGAGCACGGATGCCGTTAAAAAGTTAGAGGGGTAGGAACTGTCATTATTAAGAAAAGGACATAAAGTCTGTCCTATGGCCACGTGGCAGTCCTTTTTACATTTTCTCCCCTCTCTCTCTCTCTCTCCTTCTTCTTTTTCTTTCTTTTTCTCTCTCATATGTAGACCCATCACCCACTTCTCTATCTCTTTTTTATTCTTCTTTGCTCTCTCTCTCTCTCTCTCTCTCTCTCACACACACACACACACGCACATGTAGATCTACACCCACTTTCTCTCTCTGTTTTCCTTCTTCTTCTATCTCTCAATTGTTCTGAGCTCTTTTCTCTATTTACTATGGAGTATTTGAGCTCATCATATCTCACATCTTGTCGAGATTTTGTCACTCACATCTTATCCTTACACATTGAACTCTATTGTCATGTGCTTGCATTTTTTTTTGTAAAGAAATTTTTTTAGAAATCCATTGATAACGCCGACATGTTACTGGCCATCCATTCCCGTTGTGGAGATGGCCCAGTTCTTAATTTTGTGATGCTGAATTAAGTCCGTCTGCCAGAGTCTGGCGGACGAGCCATGTGACGATCTTGCCCTTGGTAATTCGAGATCTATCACGGCAGATGTGTTCTCTCAAGTTCCACCATTTTTCTAATAATTTGTAATGAAAGTTTGTTTTCCATGATCTCAAGCCAGAGATGCAATGAGACTATCAGGGTTACATGGATGATTAGCCTATTGGGTGTAGATTGTACTCATTAATTGCAGGTTGATCGTGAAAATTCAAGCTTTTGAGGTGGTTTTATTGGTAGCCATTTATGGAGGTTTCAGGCCATTTCATGGCCAACTCAGCAGCTACTACGAGTATAATTGTATCTGGGTGGTTGTCCATTGCAACGGTATCAAACCCCTATTTTTCCCTTATCGAATTGGTGTTGGGATGGAGTAAATCGGACCTTGTACAGCTTAGGGCTTTACGTGCTGTTGCCTGTTGCTCCCTTGAGAGGATGAACAGTTCAAGGCCATTCCAACAATCTGATTTAACATTATTCAAATTCAAAAGAAGAGAGAGAAAATTGGGTGATGGGTCTGCATATGAGAGAGAGTAAGAAAGAAAAAGAAGAGAGAGAGGAGAAAAAATCAATTTGTATTGAAATGTAAAAAAGGACTGCCACGTGGCCATAGGATATACTTTATGTCTTTTTTAATAATTACAGTCCTACCCCTTTGACTTTTTAACTGCATCCGTGCTCCGTCAACTTAGGTACTGATTCAGTACGCTTTTTAAAAGTTAGGTACTTCTTTGACACACCTTCAAACTTGGGTACCAAAGCCATACTTGGGATAAACTTGAGGGTACAGTTTAGGGATTAAACCTTTTTTTTATATTTTATATTTTTGGCTTGAACTGACATCTGAGGTTGAATTGCCTACGTATCAGGTCGGACTAACGGAATCAAAACCACTATAGTTTGACTGGTTCTACTGAAAGCAACACCTATATTTGGTCCGATACTTAGACTGAGAAATGAGAAAGACTCTTTTTGATTTTAAATATAAATGTAATTGCAAAAATTAGGAGAAATTCTAGGATGATGATCTAGACTAGAAAGCTATTAAAATTACCTCGAGAATCTGCTTGTCTAGATGACTCGAAATGCTCTCTAAAGGATCCAGATACAAGAGATTAAAAGGACTTTTAAGTGAGTATGGAGAAACTAAATTCTCTAAAGAGATGATATACAACTTCACAAAGAAATGGTATAAAAGAATAAGATTAAGATTCTCACCAAAGACCCCTGAAATTGAAGGCCAAATTGCTTATTTATAGAGCTCTGGGGCACCAGAACTGATAAGATTGAGTATGCCAATCTGTGAGCTAGAGATAAGTTAGAATATTTGATAAAATCACAGATTGGCAAAAGTTAACTAATTGGCCGGTTCATCCCATCTTATAAAAATGTTTTTTTTTTCAAATTTTGGGGCATTATCTGACCCAATTTTTGGTAATTATCTTTGATTTTGCAGATGTGATGTATCAGATTCGGGATTTATCATCTTCGACCATATAAATTAATGATATAATCCTTGCATTAGCATTAATTCACAAAACAACTCCCTAAATTATGTAGATAAATAACTAATAATGTAAAATCTAGATACTTCGACTAGACTGTTGAACTGGACTGGACTGGACTAATGGATTTGACAACCAAACGGGACTAGACAAGATCACTGGACTTGACAACTAAACTTAGGACCTTAACAATTGGACTGGACCAAATTAGTTAATTAAGCTATATTAGCAGGTTTAGGCTTAATAATAAACTCCAATTAATAATAAAACCCACTATTTACTTAATTAAAAAATACAAAAATGAGGTGTCTACACTTTGCTTAGAAGAATTTGGACTCGTGTTAATGGCTGTGCACCCTCCTCTCTGTACCAAGTCCTGATTTTATGCAAAGAATGACCAAATGAGAATAGAAGTGATAGAGTTGGTTTGGGCAAATAACAGGCCATTTGTGGCTAACTCTAACTGTGTGAAGGCATTGTTTTATCAGCAAGGAGTTAAACCACTAGAAGTTATGACCGAATACTTATTAGTTAAGGGGTGCACTTGATTAAGCCTAATTAATAAAGTTTGGAGTGGCCAAACCTGACATGGGTATCCAGTGGTCTCTATTAAATGCTAGGAAAAATGTTTCCAATGAATAGACACCAAAAGAGGATTTTGGATGAAGATAAAGAGGAATCTCTTGTTCATGACCAAGAAGTTGAAGAAGACGGTCTAAGAGAAATAGGGCAACCAACAATTGTTTAGGGAAGTGGTTTGAATAATGATGAAGGCAAATTATGATAGATACAGTGACCGTAAATTTCAAAAGTTATTGGTCTATGCGAGGAGAAAAGAATAATGAAGTTATCTTTTATCGATTGGGCAAAATATGTAGTGGATGATGACTAGGAAAAATTGGATAGTTTTGGTCTAAAGAATTTGAGGCTAGCTTTAGCAAAATTAGATGATCTGAAGCTGAACTACAGGACTATTGTTAGAAGTGAATTTGGGGACAGAGGCTGATCCATGCCCTATCTCTATCAGTGCTTGTTTGCCATAGGAAATGCAGAAGTAATAGAGTTGATCAAGAAATATAGAGACTACTTTGGTGAGAACAGTGAAGATATGCCAGGCTCGGATCGAAAGTTGGTTGAACATAAATTGCCAATCAAAAGGGTTTTAAATCTTTTGTGCAGGAACTAAGGAAGATGTCAAATGAGGTAGCTTTATTGGTTTAAGGAGGAAATTAAAAGGCTTGAATTTCATCAGGCTTGCCATGTATGTCAAATGGTTGTCTAGCATAGTTCCTGTTCTAAAGAAAAATGGAAAGTTAAGAGTATGTATCGATTTTGAAAACTTAAATAGTACAAGTCCTAAAAATCAATACACGATGCCTAAAGTAGATTTACTTTGTTTAGTCAGCATCCAAACATACAATTATGTCACTCATGGTTGGTAGTGCTGGTTATCAGTTTTTATTGATTAAGAGGATATGCATAACCTTGCATTTAGATCCCCAGGTTCCATTGGGATTGTTGAATGAGTAGTAATGCCTTGTGGTTTAATATATTTAGGGCAACATACCAAAGGGCAATGAACTTAATTTTTCAACATGATTGAATTTTTTTTTGAAGTATGTATCGATGATGTGGTGGTTAAGTTAGATGACTACTAGGTACAAACATAAGAATGACATGACATGGATTAAAGATGAACCCATCAAAATGCGCTTTTGGGGTTTTCACAGGAAACTTTCTTGGTTTTTTGGTCCACAAAAGAGGAGTTGAATTTGATAAAGTAAAACTAAGTCCATAATGAATGCTAAGCCTGCTTTTCATAGGAAAGAGTTGCAAACATTTCTTTGGCCAAGTTAAATTTTTATGAAGATTTATTCTAAATCTGGCAGGCAAAGTAATGGCCTTCTCAACGTTGACAGGACTAAAGGGGATTCCAAATATCGATGAGAACTAGAATATCAACAGGCTTTTCAAACAATCAACAATTACTTGGTTAAGCCTTTAGTTCTAATGCCACCACAAGTTAGGAAGCTGTTGAAGCTATATATTGGATCTGTCACTTTGCAGAATGTTATCATAAGAGAATGACCAGGGTAATTAACAACCGATTTACTATTTAGTAAGAGTTTAAATGTAACCGAATAGAAGTACTCAACTGTAGCAAAGTTATGTTTAACTTACTATTAGACATCAGTTAAGTTAAGACATTATATGCTGCCTTTTGATGTTTTGGTAGTGGCACAAATTGATTTGGTAAAATACATGCTAACCAGACCAGCCTTAAGGGACAAAATGGGTAAATCGATTGTGGCTCTAATATAATGCAGCTTGACTTTATAGGATATATATTAGCTGATTTCTTAGCTTTCATTCAAGTGAGAATGTGGAGAATAAAGTAATTTACATAAGAATAATGCTTTGGAAGATGACGTTTGATGGGTCAAAAACGAATAACGGGGCTGAAGCCAGAGTAGTTTGACTTCACCCACTTGAAACATTCATTAATTTGCTTTCCAGATTTACCATGGTTGTTCAAACAATCAAGCTGAGTATGAGGCTTTAATAACAAGCCTGGAAATGATGTCGAAAATGCAAATGATGATTGTACAGATTTTTGGAGATTCTCAGTTAGTCATAAAACAACTAACTAGAGAATCTAGTGTTGTGTGGTAGGTTTAGAAGTGTATTTTTGTCTTGCTTTGTACTTGTTTTACAAATTCGATGATGTTACGATAACACACATCCAAAGACTAGCACAATTGGCGTTCAGTTTAAGAATCCCTGGTGGAGTTAACGAGCATTGAGTTAGAATAACAAAACAATTGCTATAAATTGGTGAAATATATGAACAAATTGGAATGATAAACCCAGTCAATTTAACTCAAGATGGTTAAACCCAATTACATAGTCTTTCAAAAATCCACAATCCAAAGTGAATAAGAAATCCAAAATGCAGGTAGTCAAATATTTCATTTTGAACAATGATTTCTTTGAAAGGACACCTGAAGGACTAACCCTAAGATGCCTAGGATAGCAAGACGCCATGCATGTAATGGATGAGGTGCATGAGGGCATTTCCGAGGCACACTAGTCTGGCATAAAAATAACGCAGTTAATTAGGATGCAAGATCATAATTGACCAACAATAATGGAAGACTGCATAAAATATGCAAAAGGATGTCAGGCCTGTCAAAACATGGAGCAATTCATCGAGCACCTTGCGGTGAATTGCAATCGATAGTAAAGCCTTGGGCATTTCGTGGCTGGGCTATGGATTAAATAGGACATATTCATTTTCACTCTCCTAGGCAACATGGTTTCATAATTGTGGGAACATATTACTTTACTAAGTTGCCTGAGGCCAAACCTATGAAATCAGTTAACCAAGAAGATGGGATGAACTTTATAGAAGAGAACATAATTCATTGATTTAGATTACATCAAACTATTACTGCTAATAGAGGATTAGTTGCCAATAGGAGAAAATTGTTGAGTTTGCCAAAGAATACGGTTTTAAAGTTCTGAATTCAACTCTATATTATGCTTAAGCTAATGGGCAAGCAGAGGCCACAAATAAATCTATAAAGCATATTATGGAGAAAGTAATGGGGGCTACATTAATCACTACTGTCAGAAGTTTTATGGGCATTTTGGACTTCCTTCAAGAACACTACAAAACTAACCACATATGCCCTAACTTATAGATACGATAAAGTACTAACATTGAAAATGACCGTTAAATCTTTTACAGTTGCTATGCAGAATGAGCTTGTTGTAACTGAATAAAATCAACCCATCGCAATTGAATTGGAAAAAATTTAGATGAGCATTAATTGGATGCTTTAGGTAAGTTGCATACTCAAAAGTTGAAAATTGGTAGATCATAGAATCAAAGGTTGCAACATAAATCTTTTGGTGAAAATATCTAGTTTGAAAACATATTCTTCCAGTAGGATCAAAAGATCTAAGATTTAGAAATTGATCTCCCAATTGGGAAGGTCCTTTCAAGGTGCAGGGGGGCATACAGGCTCAAATCCTTGGAAGGGCAACTGCATGCAGATTAAAAAAAGGAAGATATTTGAAAAAAAAATTACTTTCCTTGTCATTGGAATGATTTGAACCAATTGAGAGGGAAAAATTGCATTAGACTAAATAGACTACTGCATAACACAAAGAGGAAAAGTGCGAAGTGTTGCTTTACTAGAGAAGTTAGTAGACTATAAACAAATAAGAACATAAATCTCATTGAAGGAAGATTGTTCTTTAAACAAAGAAAGATAAAAAAAAAATGTTCTAAATCTAAAAAGGATTACATACAAAAGAAAAAAGAGCATAAACTAGTTAGAGAAAAATTGTTCTCAAATGTTAAAATGTCACGAAAAAGTTGCTTTAAGTTCTAAAGGCTAAACTAGCCAAATCGATATCATCTTGATGAACATTACTTTTCTTTTGGAGTAACTCTTTTCTCTATGTTTTAATTTTGCAATCTTTAATTTAGACCTGGCAAACGGGTATACCCGCCGGGTACGGGTAATACCCGGTCTGGTCCGGGTAAAAACGGTCTTGGTAAAATTTACCCGGTTTTTTTCGAGTAGCCATTTTTAATGCCCAAACCTTACCCATGCGGGTCGGGTATTATCTGAGGGTAAATGATTAAATTCTTATTTTTTAATAAATATAATTCAATTTACCACATTTTAATAGACTACTAACTAATTAGGCATTTTTTCCCCTCTGTTTCTTTTGCTTTTTTGAGCTAGGATGTTCTAATTTTTAGGAGTCGATAGAATTATTTTTAGTTTCAAAAAAATTCAAAGTTAAAATATATATCAGCTAACATGTTAAATAGCATAACTAATTTACCACCCAGAATCTAAAACAAACAATTAAATTACAATCTCAATCCCCACAAACAATCCAGAATACAAAGATTAAATTTCATCAACAATCAATAAGAAATACAAAGGTTTTTCAACTGAGATACAACATCACATGCATAAATAGACCAATTAAATTCATTAATTCCTTGTAGAACTGCTTATCCAACTGCTGTGAACATCGGTGGTGGGATGTGAGCTTTTCGATCTATGGTGGACTGGAAGCTCGACGGCTGTCGGCGGCCAATCTGTGAGAGGAGATCGACTGGCAAACTGAGGTTAAGGTACAAAGAGTGACGGCGACAGATCTATGAAGATGAGAGCCACCTGAAAGAGATCAGTGAGGGATAGAGTGACCGCAGAGGAGAGAGGCGGCAACAAATTTGTGGGGTCGTGGGGGTAACGGATGGAGAGGAAGTCAGCAGAGCAGAGTAGTGGCGGTGGCATTGATTCGTTGAAGAGTGAGGGGGCTAGTGGCTGATGATAGGTGGCGGTCGGCGGTGGCCTTGGGAAGACAGCATGATGGTTTCCAATGGCAGAAAGGATTGGGCGGCATGAGATTGAGAGAGAATGAGAAATATAAAAGTTGAAAATAAGGGGTTAGGGCATAAAAATGCCTTATATATGCATGAAATCTGGGTAAAAGCGGGTAACCTGTTGCCTTACCCAGACCTACCAAAAATTACGGTCCAGGCCGGGTACGGGTCTGATTTCAGCGGGTGTCCTACCAGTACCGGAGGTTTTTGAACTGGTACGGGCCAAAAATTGCCAGGTCTACTTTGATTCAAAGGCTAACATTTCTATCTGACAATTTTTCAACATGAAAGAATGGTTGGCTAAAAAATACACTACAAGGAAAAAGGCTTTTAGCGATGGACTTTTAGCGACGGAACTATTTCTATCGCTAAAGATGATTTCTGCGACGGAATTTTCACGGGTAAAAACGTTGTCCAAAAAAATATTTAACCGAAGGATTATTCCGTCCGTAAAAACTTTGCCGACGGAGTTTTACAAACGGGCTTTTAACGACGGTATAAACCGTCACTAAATATTTTTTGGGAATTTTATTATTTTCGATGATTTTTAAAAAAAATTTAAGCAACGGAATAATACCGTCGCTAAAAATATCCGTCTGTTAAAATGTTTTTACTGACGGACCTTTAGCGACGGGAATATTCCATCGCTAAAAGTTCTTTAATACACAGATTTCTCTCTCTCTCTCTCTCTCTCTCCCGTTTTTCTCTCTGTCCCTCGTTTATCTCTCTGTCGCCGTTTCTCTCTCTGTCGGCGTTCTCACCTGCGACGAAAGGCCCCCGCCTCCGTCCCTCGCCACCAACCCCCGATGCCGGCGACAGGCCCCCACCTCCATCCCTCCCCACCAGCCCCCAACGCAGGCGATAAGCCCCCACCACCACCATACCGCCCTTCCCTCTCCCCTCACATCTACTTCCCCATAGCCACCTCGTCGCCCCGCAGCTACCCCACTACTGTCACAGCCACCTCACTGTCGCACCACCATCGCCACAGTTCCTCCCCCTCCGGCGCACCACCACCCTCTGCCGCCTTTCGCGGGCCACTACCACTACCGCTGCCTTCCGTTCGACACTGTCGTCATTCGCCTCGTACCACCACTGCCCGAACTCACTTTTTTCCTGGTTAGAATTTATTTATCATATTGAATATGTTCAAATATGCTAGAATCAATCTGTTGTTATAATGTAATTGCATGCTAAAAATTATTTATCGCATTGAATCTATTGTTATAATGTAATTGTATTTAATCTGTTGTAATGTAATTGTATTTGATTTGTTATAATGTAATGTAATTGAATTTAATTTGTTGTAATGTAGTTAAATTTAATCTTTTGTAATGTATTGTATTGTATTTAATTTGTAGTAATGTAATTGTAACGATTAGACCCTAATTATCCCTAATTTGTTCCCAAGTAATCCTAATTGAACCAAATTAACCATAATCTAACCAATTAACAGTAATTAACCCCGCATAACCCTAATTGAACGAATAAACCCCAATTAAACTTGATTAACTCTAACTGAACCAATTAATTGTAATGAACCCCGATTCAACCTAATTGAACCAATTAGCCCTAATTAATCCCGATTTACCCTAATTGAACCAATTAACCGTAATTAGCTCTGATTAAACTGATTAACCTTAAACCCTAAACCCTAATTAGCCCGGATAAACCCTAACTATCCTTAATTTGTTCCCAATTATCCCTAATCAAACCATAATTATCCCTAATATAACCAATTAACAGTAATTAACCCCGCGTAACCGTAATTGAACGAATTAACCCCAATTAAACCTGATTAACCCTAACTGAACCAATTAATTATAGTGAACCCCTATTCAACCTAATTGAACCAATTAATTGTAATTGAACCCCTAATTGAATGCCCTGATCCAACTGAACCCTAAATTGAAGTAATTGAACCCTAATTAAACCCTAAATTGATCCCCCTAATCGAATCGAACCCTAAATTAAACTAATTAAACCCCTAATTGAACCCTAAATTGAATGCCCTAATCCAACTGAAACCTAAATTGAACTAACTGAACCCTAAATTGAATGCCCCAAATCAACCAAACCTAAATTGAATCAATAGAACCCCTTAATTGAACCCTAAATTGATGTAATTGAATCCTAATTAATCCCTAAATTGAATGCCCTAATCGAACCGAATCCTAAATCAAACTAATTGAACCCTTAATTGAATGCCCTAATACAATCGAACCTTAAATTAAAATAATTCAAGCGCAGCGGATATGTGCATTTTAAACAAATTTATCCTATTTGAACATTGATAATTTTAGGTTGTTAATTGTGCATTTGAGAATTGTGATTATTGATTTGTGATTTTAGGTTGTTAATTGATGATTTTAGGTTATTAGCTGTGCATTTGAAGTAATTGCGATTATTAATTGATGATTTTAGGTTGTTAATTGTGCATTGAGCATTTGAGATATTGAGATTATTGATGGAGGATGGGACCCAATTGGATTGAATGTGTAATTTTTGTTAATTTTTATTGCATTGAGCATTTAAGAATTGAGAATTGAGATTGTTGACGGAGGATGGGACCCAATTGGATTGAGGTACCTGTTAGTTAGCACAGACACGGACACCACGTCTGATCGACGGTGTCCGACATTTAAAAAATAAATTAACGTATGCCGATGTATCCAGAGGTGCGTGTCGGTGGGCATCAGACACGTGTCCGGAGGCGTCAGACACGTATCAGACACCATATCGACACCCTATATGAGGTGTCGGAATTGAGATTGTTGACTGTGCATTAAATTTAGGTTAATTAGGTTAACGCAATATTTTTAGCATGCACCCTCTGGAATCTCATCGTGGCTCCAGCACTGGCTATAATTAGCCCTAATTAGTCCTTATTAACAATATTTTAATAAATCAATTAACTCTAATTAGCTCTAACGAGCCTAATTAGTTTTAATTAACCCTAAGAACCTAATGAAAATCAAATTAGTTGTAATTACCCCAAATTAGCCAAAATGAACCCAATTACGCGCATATTGATTATAGTTAGCCTAATTAGTCGTAATTTGCACTAACATAACCCAACTAAGCCTAATTATTGATTATAGTTAGCCTAATTAGTCGTAATTTGCACTAACATAACCCAACTAAGCCTAATTAGCGCTAATTAGGACTAATCAACACTACTTGGCACAATTAAACCCTAATTAGGACTAAATAACCCTAATTAGTCCTAATCAACCCTAATTAGCTATAATTATCCAAAACTAGCCCTCATTAACAATAATGAGCCCTAATATAACCTAATTAAGCCTAATTAGCCATAATTAGGACTAATCAGCACTACTGGGCACAATTAAACCTTAATTAGGACTAAATAACCCTAATTAGTCATAATTAACCCTAATTAGCTATAATTATCCGAAACTAGCCCTCATTAACAATAATGAGCCCTAACATAACTCAATTAAGCCTAATTAGCCCTAGTTATGACTACTTAGCACTACCCGGCACAATTAAACCCTAATTAGTACTAAATAACCTTAATTAGTCCTAATCAACCCTAATTAGCTATAATTATCGGAAACTAACCCTCATTAACAATAATTAGCCCTAACATAACCCAATTAAGCCTAATTAGCCCTAATTAGGAATAATCAGCACTACTCGGCACAATTAAACCATAATTAGCCCTAATTAGGAATAATTAGCCCTAATTGGATATCTCTGACTGTATGGGAAGATATGATAGATCGGTGGGCTGCGGATCCAGGCCGGGACGCCAAGAGTAAGAACGGGGCCGAGAACAGACTGAATATAGATCCGACGCACATGGGGGGTCGGTGCCACATGACATCGTCTGACACATGAATGCGATCTAGAACCCGGATCTAGAGGAGGATGAGGTCGTAACTTTAACGTATAACCAGACACACGTGCGGAAGAAGGATAAGGATGAGGCGCGCCGGGCCGGCGACTATGTTTCGGATATTGCCCGACAGATCGATGTAAGTCGATGTGTTTAATTAAGTTGTTAATTTTTTTCTTACTATCTTTAATGTCTGTTGCGTTAATTAATGCTAACATATCTTTAAATCACTATTTTTGCAGGCCTCATATGAATAGCTTAGGGAGTTCGGACAGCCATCAGCGTCCACTAGTACGGGTGCGAGTACTGGGGTGTTGAAGCGATGGCTGGATATGCCGGAGGTCATCAATCGGCCGAAAGGCAGCATAAGCGGCCTGCCTAGCACGACTGCTCGCGCTGTGATAGGAGCGTCCTCACCCCTCGCTGCCCCTGCACAGACACCAGCTCCTCAGTATCCATTGGACGAGGAGGAGATCCAGCGCATTGCTACGGTGGTGTTGAGGCTGATGAAGAAGCTGGATCAGCAGGGTACCGCTGCCGGACATGTCGAGCCTGCCCCGGATCAGCAGGATCCAGATCCAGGACTTGGCAACCCCTGATGAGCCCCTTCTCGTGCCCGGTCGCAGCTTGTCCCCCCTTCCCCTGCCCGGTCGCAGCTTGTCCCCCCTCCCCCCTAGTCGCAGCTTGTCCCCCCTCCCCCCTGCCCGGTCTCAGTGTGTCCCCCCTCCCCTCGCCCGGCTTGTACATCATGACTATTTTTTATAATTGATTGTAAATATTTCTTTGTGTATTGATTATTATGCGTTGTTGAGAATTGTGTATTGATTATTGTGCATCGTTGAGAATTGAAATTTTCATTACAGGTTTGGGTAATAGAAAAATAATTTTTTTTTTAAAATTTGACTTTTGGCGACGGATTAATTCTGTTGCCAAAAGTCTTATTTAGCGACGAAACATTCCGTTGCTAAAACATTATTCCGTCGCTAAATTCACAAAACAAAAAATAAATTAAAATACGTAAAATATAATTAGCGACGGATATTCTGTCGCTAATTAATAAATAAATTCGTCACAAAAAAGTGCGATATTAGACGAGGAATTTGAAAATTCCGTCGCCAAACTTTTAGTAACGGGCTTTTATATGAGGGACTTTTAGCAACGGTATATCCGTCACTAAAGGTTTTAGCGACGGAGTTTTGGCTTTTAGCGACGGATTTTCCCGTCGCTAAAAGTCTTTTTTCTTGTAGTGATATGTCAGAGTGGACATTAGTCTTTGTTGGCTGAGACCTCTCACAAACTATTTTTGAGTAAACCTCAAAACGAGATCAATGAAAGGTCAAATTTCTCATTGAAGGGTTCACCAATAGGAGTATAAACAAAAGAGTTATGGGATGAAGGCCTAGAATAAGCATCGATAATGTCCTTAAGCTATTTTATCAATACCTTTGATAGTTAGCAACTCTTCATTCTCAGGATTTGGAAAAGTGGCAATTTCTTGAGTTAAATGAAGAAAAATTAAGAGATACTAATATGTACAGATGGCAGAAGTTTTTTTAAAATATTTGAAGAGTGTTTGACCTCATTGGCAGAAGGCACAGAAGCAAACATTTTGTCCGGAATCAAAGAATCGCTTGGTTCAGTAGTGGTCTTCGTGATGGATGGATAGATAGGGGCAATAGTATCCTGTAGATAATGAAATATAAGACCCAAAAAAAACTGGGAAAATTGCACGAACTACACCCTTGATTTAGACTTGTTGCAAAAAGACCCTTGGAGTTACAGAAGTTGCGTAAGACACCTGACATCATAAAGTGTTACATCAAACGATTCCCATTACAAAATGATAAAAAATGTCTAAATTGCCCCTCTAGACAAACCCTAATTGTAGATTTAGGGATTTTTGTCTGTGTCGGGTAGGGCTGGGCTCGTGGTGAGTGAATAAGACTAGTGGTGGCGACACAAGTGACTGGTGTTGGTGGCAAGGCTATCATCGCCGATACAGGTTGGTGGTGCATGGATGGGGCTGATGGTGGGGCGCGGGGGTTGATGGCGAGGCTGGCTAAATATTCATTTCCTTCCTTTTTTGCTAAAATATGAGCGTAGTAATGTTAATGAATTGCGATGCCTGAATCCAGTATCTTACTTTGGATCAGCCCTACCCAGGCAGGGGTTCGCGGTGGATGGAAGGGGCAAGTGGTGGCGGCGCATGTGGCTTGGGTTGATCAAGGGAATGATGGCTATGACACAAGGTTTATGGTGAGTGGTCATGGCTGGTGGCATCTCAGGCGCATAGGACTGGGTGGTAGTAGAAAAGGGTGATGGTGGTGGTGGATGGGGCTCGATGAGGGTGGCGACTATGGTTTAAGTTGTGAGGTGGCGGCTACGGATTTGGTGGGTGAGTGTGGCGACTAGGGTTAGGTATTGGTTGAATTGGAGAAGAAATTGGGACTTGAATGAGAGAGAAAAAGAAAGGTAGGGTACTTTAGTCTTTTAAATGTTTAACTTCTACCAAACGCACTTTTTAAGATAGTTAATAGCATGCCCCCTTAAATGGACAATCTAACTAATTGTTGCAACAAAGTTGGCACCACAGGGGGGCCATTTGCAACTTTTGTAATACCGGGGGTCTTTTTATCGACAAGTCCAAACCACAAAGGTAATTTGCACAATTTTTCAAAAAAAAAAAGGTACATCACGAAGTGTGAGACCATTACAAGAGAAGGATTGTTTACCTGATGAGAAGACTGAAGAGATAGGTGACCAACATTGGTTGTATCGACAACTATTGGAACAAAAGAAGGGTGTTTTCTTGAACGAGTTCTTCTTTTCCTTCTTTCGAATCAATAAAAATGCTGCCCAAATTCTAAACAAACTGTGTATGGAATAACAACACAAATAAATTTCTGTAAGGGCCGAGAAGAAACTTTCAACACTCTTCTCCTGCTTCTAGTATACTAGACAACGAAGTAGGTATTCACCATTTTTCTAATAGCAGCCTTTGATCCCTTAATAGCAGATTTTTATGTTCCTTTTATAGCACCTTTGTAACCTTCAAGAGGGGCTTTTCCTTAATGGTCACTAGTTCTGGTCTATCAGCATGAACCTCATTCTCGTCAGCAGGGGCTTATGGTTCATCAGTAGCAATCCCATCAACAACACGACCAAGTTATTCAAGGTGAATCTTCTTAGCCTTGACCACTGATTGTTCATTGTAAGGCAAGACTACCATCAAAGGAATAGCTTCAATAAGATTTGCCAACCTGGGGTCTATAGAATCAGCATTAGCAGGAGCTTGAGAGAAAATATTGGCAGTTGGTTTAACTACTCCTTTATTTTGTCGCGTTTCTTTTCCTTTCTTTTTATCAGCAACATGGGGCACTTTATACTCGTTTCCTTCTGTTTGTTCCTCCATAATGTTATCATCTTTTTGAGAATTTTGGAGTTGATTTGTTCAGATTCAGTTTGATTACCATGAAAAAGGTTCTCAAGACTCACACTATCCAAAGAAGTGCTTGCCAACTGAGCTACATGAGCAGTTAGGTCACTTTATTGGAAGGATGGCAGTGGTATCAGACCTTTAAGCAACCAATTTGCCTTTCTTCATGATGTGGGAGGCATCTTCCATAGGTGCTATCAGTCCTTTCACCTGTAAAATGAAAAACCTTCGAAATTTATTTTGAGAAAATCATAATGGAATAATACTAATAATAAGCGGGAAGAAGATTTACCTTAACCTATCGATTTATCTGTGCTTCTATTTTAAATAGCCAAGTTGATCAGACAATTGGTGAGGGTGCAATCCATGTAAGGGTGGCAAAACGGGTGGGTGGGTGGGTTGGGTATGGGTGTGGGTTGAATGGGTTGGGTATAAATGAGTGACTAACCCATTTCAATCCATTTAGTTATGGTTTATATGGGTCATCCTTTTAAATGGTTGGTTTTACCTATTAATCCATTAGACCCACTAAATTGCATCAGCTCTCTCCGCTTACATCTTTTCATCAACCACCAGCACAACAGTCATAACCACCACCGCCACCATAATGCAATACGATCCACAGCTACCATATCCACATCTGCCACCATCGCGCGCCATATTATCAGTGCCATCACATGCACAATACCGACCTACCAAACCATATGCCCATCCATCAGAATGCCACCGTCCCATACCACTCACCACTCCATCACGTCACCACACAGAGCCAACATTTAAGCATACACATCCTCTATTTAAGCATATTACCCGCGTGAACACTGTTTTGTTCTTGGGCCTCATCTCGCCAGCTGTAAGACATGCATTTTTGCCATTCATCATCCCCAGTTCCAATCTCACTCGATGATCAATCACATAAAGAGAAGAAAAAAAGAGAGATGAATCACAGAGAGAAAAGAAGATGAATCACAATAGATCAAATTCCAGATCTAAGCCAAGATGGCTCCAAGCATTTGCTGGAGCAATGATAGTACTGGTGATGAAGCAGCCGGGTCAACGTGTAACGAGTGGTAGGCAGCAATCATTGGTGACGAAGTGGAAGTGACGACAGATGGTGAGAGACTGGCGGCAGCAATAACCGGTGGTTTGTACATGGACGGTGAGTGGAGATGATGATGACCTTGGGTGAGGGAGTGGTGGCGAGCAACGACGGGCTTGGTGGTTCGCTCAGGGAACAAAGAAGAGAAGAAATGGAAGGGTGAGGAAGAGTTATGTGGAAAGTTATAAGTTGAAAAATGTAGAAAGGTGTTGATGAGTAAATGGAAACCCATTTATAAACCACGAAAACTAATGAGTTTTTGACCAATTTATACCCAATTAAAAATGGATGGGTTTGGGTCATTTTAAATGGACGGATTTGGATAGGTAAATGGGTTTGAGTTGTGTTTGTTATACCTAAATCCATGTAAAGAATATCAGTGGTGGACCTGATACCCAATAAGCTTGATATAATTACTCGTCATCGTTCTCAGTCTCTCAACGCCTCTTTTAAAGCCTTGAGGAATAAACAAGGGTGTAGGCACTCCTTAGATTAGTCCAAATTGAGAACAAGCCAACCTCTCCAAACTGCACACCGTGCATGAGGAGCATTGTTGATTTGGCCCCCGACATGAAAAAAACCTTTCACAAATAAAGTTTGCTCAAACATTCTTTATAAACTCTTGTTTTTCTATGGGCATGTTGTATGAGAAATAATGTTCGGTCTTTGAACCACGTGGGTCCGAAGCTTTGACTAATAGATGGATATGGTCCCAAAACTTGTTTGAACTCAAAAAATAATAAACAGAACCCAAAGGTATGAGAACGAATGCCCCCTAAGATCAATGGCCATAGGTGAGGAAAGGGCACACCATCTAATAAGGGGCTGAATTCCAGAATGACTTTCAGCTCAATGTCGAAGCTCCAGATGGAAGGCTGTCAAATAAGAGTTCTTGTCTCTCTGTTTAGCCGAGGGCATTTCTACTGATAGATCTCATACCCGGAGAGTGCAGTACAATTAAGAGTTGTATTATGCGTCCCTCGTGCTCGTTCTATTCAAAGTAATAATAGGTTTACAATCAGAGTTGTACAAGCCAAAAAAGACCACCCACACTCTAGTGGATCTTTTTTGTAACAATACGTACATGGCCCGGTATAAAGTACCTAGCTAAAAAGGGGAAAGGGCATCAACTTTGCCAGAGGTCATAGAAATGGCCAAATTTAGGTATTCTTTGGTTGAAGATAGGCTAGACAGGCAAAAAAAATGTCTAGATAGCCAGATCCACAAGAAAGCAGACAGTTCATAGACATCAGGTTTAACTAGGGCTGGCATAATTGATGGGGTCCTTAAACATCGATTGAGTACGTCAGAGTATTTGAAAGGAACAGTCAAGCGATATGCCAAAAGGATTATTGGAATCTAGGACATTGGCATGTGCACGAATTTGTAACAACCCAGTTGATACATACACATCATAGATTGCGGGAACCATCATCTTGGCCCTAAATATTAAAGCATACGTACCAATCAACTACAAACAAAAGGCTGAGCTCAAGAGCCATTTATTTAATTTTGCAAGATTTTTGGACATGTGATTGAGCTTATAAATCCCTTGGTTTCTCCATTGATTAGCATAAACGGTAGACAATTGATTCGCACCCCCTCCCCCAAACTAGGGGATCAAGATCTTTTGCTGTACATCGGAGGTGTTGTACAATATTTAGCGGCAAAAGATCGTCAATTAAAGTGTTTTGTTACTGTTACTAAAATTTGTGATGACAATTTTTTGTCACAAAAGCATTTATTGGCATTTTTATGATACAACATCTTTGTTGTACAGCAGAAGATCCTGATCCCTAATTAGGGTTTAGTACGGTTAGCCAAGATCAAATTGGAAAACTGCCGGTTGACCAACCTACCTAGAATAAAGACAACTCTCACAACAGTAAATTTTTTGTCTCTATTTTAATGTGGTATCCTGAGAAGGTGAGCACATCCCCATCTCTGAAGGAAGGACCAAAAATGTGAGGGCTGAGGAACTTAGATTTCTTTTATACGAGAACAAAACATTTTTGTTCACTGGAGCCGTGTAATCAATAAGGCTTGTCAAAGATCATCGAAGATGTAGAGAATGGGGAATACATGCCCCTTTGTCACCATTTGGTATTTACTATGATTACTTTGAGAGATGGAAGAGATAAAGATCAAGGTTAAAAGAAAAGTTGTGATTAAAAGGAGCTAGGTTTATGAAAGAGGTGATGAATCCCAATTCGACTTAACTTCAAAGTTATCGAGTGCCTGAGTAAAAATAAGTCATTCCCTAAAACCTAGGATTCAAATTAAGGAAACCTAATTGACTCGCACAATCACCAAGTCCGAACAAGCTATAATCTAACCGTAATTGGTTCAGAACATATTCGACTCGACCAAATCTTATACTTGAATTTGTGACTTAGCCTTATATTGAACTCATCTTCAACTTGGAAGGTTAAGTTCATTTCTTCATTCTAATCTGGAAGATGGTGACTTCCTTTAAACTTCTCCACTTGCATATTGGCTTGAGCTTTATTCTCATGGTCCGATGAATTTTTTAACAATAATAACGTGTCATCTAATCCATCTTCCTCCTAACCTCTCACCTTAACTACAACGCCAATCACGTTCAAAGTCAATCCACTTGTTGGAAAATAACAAAAAGTATGATGTGGCCAACAAGGGCGGACCCAAAAAGTCTAATCGCGGAGGCTAAAAAGTCATAAAAATTTTTATGGCTAACATAAAAGAATTTTAGAATGTTCTTATTCACATAAAACATGACAAATCAAAAATATATTATAATTAACGTTACCTTCGAATACGTTAAATGCAAACTAGATTGCTTAATTTGACTACTAATCAATAATTTTCATATCTATAATGATTTATTTAACTTGGTAAGTTTAGTTAACAACAAATTACTAATCATGCATTAAAGTACCTTAACTCTTAATGTATAGATGTATTACTAATGTTATTATCAATTGAATGAGTACAATAGTAACGTGTATGTTAACATACTTTAAGAATTTTTTTTTTATAAAAGAACTGATCTTGATCTACTCATTTTTTTTCTGTATATCTGAAGTTTTAGAATTTAAAATTTAGAAGAATGAAGATGGAGTAAGCAAATGAGAAAGACAAATATATGGCGGGGGGTGATACAGTGTAAAAAACACAACAAAACAAAATATAATTAATTAATGTAACAGTATAGTGACATTTTTGTAATTATTTAAATATGTTTATTTATTATCTAAAAAGTAAAAAAAATTGGGGGATGCTGTGACTCCCACCGGTCATGTGGGTGGTCCGCCCCTGGTCACCAACAAAATGTGGTGTAACATTCTGAAATTTTCAGAACTTTAAACACTCGCTCGATCATTCACTCTAAGACAATATTAACCTCACAACCAAGTGGACAGTCATCATTAGAGCAACTAAATCGTTAATCAAATCATACTCTCAACTGACTATTATAAATCAAATACCAAATCTAAGTAAAAAAATAAATAAATAATAATATTCACCCATGCAGGGGTTCGAATGGAAAATAGTCAGATCAAATCTCTTCTTACACTCGGCTCTGATCCACACAGGCAACCTCAACCTAATGCTGGTTATCACCGGCGGAAATGAAGTCAAAGGAGAGTGAGCTTTTGAGAGCCAAGTAAGTTCGATCATTGATTTAAAAATAAGGAAACGATACGAACGATTTTACATTTAAGCCAAATAACAATTTTTATAACGGAGAAAAGGAGCGATTGAAATGATTTTCTATATACAATCAAATGATAATTTAAAAAAGGTTTTTAAATAAAACCACATCATTTCAACATAAATATAGGGATGAGTATCAACGAAATCCCTTAAATCAATAATCATTTCAAAACACTTTAAGTGCAATAAAACAGAAACAGGAAACGTTGAACATGTGCCGTACACTATAGTAAAGCCACCCTGACAGTGCTCGATATGCTTTATATATACATATGTACACTGACTAGTTCATTTATCTATTAGTTTAACCCAACCAACAGACCATCCTTATAATTCTAACAATACACACAATCCTTATAACTCCCAGGATTACTAACACATGTCAACATTTAGAAGAAATAAATGCAATTGAAAATATTTTACGATCATTGAGTCAATAAACAGATAAGAATGAACCAAAATTTTAAATAATCGCTATATGACTCAAATTAGGGCTTCATGGGCGCTTTAAAAAAAAGCATTTTTATATCAATCATAAAAATCAACAATCAATATAGTCTGTAAAACTGTTATTATAAACATTTGAAATCAAAGTAATGACATAAGGTTCGGATAGAATTCCTTACCTCGATCCAAGCTAAGTAATTCTATCAAATCTCGAATCAATAATCTCTGAATAAACCTAGATTAGCAATCCATTTGTTATAACACAATCTATGCAATAATATTATAAACCTAACATCAACTACCCACCATGTGCTCACTTTTAACTCTAAAATCGCTCAATTCAAAATGAGTCCCGCACACGACCAACTTGACCGAGAATCTTGTAGGCTCCTTAATGCGTAACGATATCTAAAAAATTTATTATAAATTACAATAAAACACTTTTATATCTTAAAACATTAATAAAAGTCAAAATATGAATTTTTTGAATTTTTAAATATTTTTTTATTAAAAATAATTTCTTTAAATTTACATAAATAGCCATAATTATTCTTAGCTAAAAATAAAGTCCCAAAATTTTTGTAATAACTTTAAAAAATATATAAAAATTATAAAATTTAAAAGACGTCGAAAATTATTTTTAAAATTTTTATTTTGCTAAAATCAATTCGATACAGAAACGATATTAAATCAACTCCAAAAATCATCAACATTAAGCTGGGACTTATTTGTATCATAAAAAAATTACTCTAATTTTTTCCAGGATATTTTCATGAGTTTAAAGGCTAAAAAAATTTATAAATCTGAAATTGTAGAAAATATTAAAAATACATATACAAAATTATAAAATTATTCCATGACTTCTAATATAGCCTAACATATTATACTGTAAAGTTTCACGTACTAATGATCATCGCATAATATCGAATACCCGATCCGCACTTCTCTTCTTCTTCCTTTCTTACTTTTTTTTCTTGATATATGTGCCCAGTTCCTTCCTAGAATTAATCTCTCTCTCTCTCTCTCTCACACACACACACACACACACACATATATATAACTCTACACCTCCACAAAAAATCCATAGTCACAGCAAAGCCACTGCCGTTCATGCTAAAAGCACACACATGCACCCAGCCATGGCAACTCCTCCTTCTTGCTGCTAACACATTTACATACACACAACACACCCGTACACACAACAACATACCTTCACCCCATTTCTTTCATGGCTGCACCCATTCCCGTCTTGCACTCAACTACACACTTTCACGGCACACACACAAAGATTTTCAGCTCCCTCGTTATAGAAAAAAATTCATGGCCCCTCTCTATACACACGCACATGCAGCAAACACAGCCACACAAACTTTAACACAGGCAGTAGCTTCTCTCTTTTGCACTAAACCCATACACAGCACATAATAACACACTCACACACAACACACACTAACACACACCCCTCCACCACAGATCCTCCTATCTATTCCACCTATGAAAGCTCCACCTACTGTTCTAAAATCCTGCTCATGCTCTGCGGCACAAACGAGATTAACTTCTCCTAGTTGGTTCTTCTGTTTTTTCGGAACCTGTATTGTGACAAGTAGTGGGTTCTACTAATTCCTCCTCTATTTCGTCTACTTTTGATTCCATGTTGTGTCGTAGTCTCGTTCATGTATCTCTTCTCTGAGGTTTGATCTGATAAGGCTGTCAAAGTATCCTCTTTCTCTACATACATACATATATATATATATATATATATATATATATATATATATATTATATGGGGGCCGATCCACACCCACCGGTGGAGAAATAATAATTTCTCCACCGAACCGCAGGTAAGAGCAGCGGTTGGGAAAAGTCGTGCCACGTGGCGCAAAAAGGACGAAAAGGGACCAAAAAGGACGAAAATTCTATGAGAAATTCACGAAAATCTCACGAGAAAATGAAAAACTCGTGAGAAAATGGGCATTAAATGGGCATTAATGCCCAACCGCAACTCCCACATGCGGTTGGCATTAATGCCCAACCGCAACTCCTACATGCGGTTGGCATTATTGCCTTCCGTGACCCCCACCCTCCTTCCCCCACCCCTTTGCCCCCCACCCCGTGGCCCCCACCCTATGTCCTTTTCCCCCACCCGTGAACCCCCCACGTGTCATTACCACCCTACCCCCCACGTGTCATTCCCCCCTCCCCCTCCCTGCTGTTCACTCACGGTTCTTCTCTTCCTCTCTCACTTTTCTCTCTATAAAATCCCTCCTCCCCGAATCATTTCTTCCACTCTCCTCATCCTCCCTATCTCACCTACATACAAAAAAAAAAATTGACGCTAGAAGATCGGTGGATAACCGCTAGAAGATCGGTGGATTTTTCTTTAAATATATCAAGTTAAAACAAGTAAGTATTTTTCAATTTCTTCTTACCAATTGATTGTTTAAATTGTGTTACGCTTAAATTGTTCTTACAATAGTCTAAAATTCGTGTTTAGGGCGTCGAAATTACGTTTTGACAAATCGGGGTATTACATTCGAAAGATTCCAAAATAGCGATTTTTTTGGGTGTCAAAAATAGATTTTTTCATAAATTTATAAAAAATAGCTAGAGCTAGATTTTGCCAAAGTATGAAACAGAGACCCTAGTTATTTTCAAAAGATCTGTATCAGGTAAAAATTTCAGATTTTTCCAAAAATATCAAGGGGTTAACTGATACGCGCAACCTTGTAACTTTGCAGTGTAATTTAAAATATCAAGCCAGCGCTATTTCGGGCGAAACTTTTATGAGAACCCTAGGCTGTTGGAAAGTTCCATTCCCCAGGAATTCAGGCCATTCCGAAGCCGTTAGGTATTTTTTTGCCAAACGGGCTTTTAAGCGCTCGATCCGGACACCGGTTCGCGATATTTAGGCGAAAAATCCGTAAAATACTTTTTAGATCAAGAATGAACTCAGGAAGCTTTAAAATAGTTTTTTAAAGCACTTTTGATATTTTCTCATGCCAGGGGGCATTTTGGTAATTTGCCACCCCTACTTGGGGAACCTGACTCTGGGGCTGATAGTCGTACGCGTCAGGAGGAGGGCGACTAGACGGCTCCCACACCTGACTCTGGGGCTGATAGTCGTACGCGTCAGGAGGAGGGCGACTAGACGGCTCCCCTTGGTAACCCCGGTACGCAAGACTAAAGTTTTGAACTTCAGTCTTGTACCTCTCAATGGACCTCTTGAGATTGTCAGGAGCCTGCGCGACAAACCAGTCAAACGACTCCAGCTGCTTGAACACCTCAATGCCCTGGTCAACCTAAAAAACATGCATAGAAAATATGGCTAATCATTTCAGGCATGGTCGATAAGGTGCGCAAATAAATTACCAAACAACACTAGCATGACTTACAATGGCCAATGCCCAGAACTGGTCATAGACCTCACGTGGCGCATACGATGTCTTCTTCATTTGGGAAGGGCGATTCACCCTCGTGCGCGTCACCCTGAGAAACCACTGTAAGTATTCCTCAATACTAATGCCGTCATGCTTCAGCGATACAAGGCTATCATATGTTTCCTGCCAGGTATTCCACTGTTGCACCTCGTCACCCAACAAAATCAAGGCATCAGCCACCTCGAAGTTCGGCCCTCGACCACCCCTGTATGGCCGCATGTCTACAGCGGGTTTTGGTATCCCTTGTGGACAGCCAGCTTGCTTCATAGCTCGATCGGGCATCTGAAACTCACATTCTTCGAAGTGAATGAGCGGCACCCGAACCAAACCTGCCAGCACGTACGACACCGGAAGTTGCCAACACCACTCATCCAACAGATGCATCACCTTTTCATATGGCTGCCACGTCACCTGGGATGCATCTAGTATCTCTAGTTCCCCCCGATAGAACTTTAGATGGTGGTGAGGGTCTACCCGTCTCCTCCTCCGGTTGGTCGTAGGCCCCCAGGCCCACACCCTAGGCCACGTCTCATCGGAATCTACCAACGGTTGTGGACGACCCATGGGTAGCCTCTCGTAAGACCAAACCTGTGAATGCAAACATTATATGGAATTAGTAATTAATCCCGAATATATTGACTAAGGATCCGACCAAGAAAATAAATGCTCATACCTGTAATAGAGTCAGGCAGGCGGCAATGGACTTGGCACCGTTTCTCGTAGCCTTATGCAGTGCTCGATATAGGTGCGCAAGGACAGCTGAACCCCACGAATACGAGTATACCTCCTCAAGATCCTCCAAGAACACCATATACTTCGGATGCACCGTGTTTTTCGAATGCGTCGGAAGTAATATAGCTCCAATAATATACAGAAGGAATGCCTTCGTATACGTCACGAAATCATGAGGAGTGTATTCATCCGGTAGCACGCCGTACTGCTCTCTCAGCCATTTAAGCTTGACGCCGTTTGTTGTAAGAGCTGCCCTTGGAATTCCCGGAAAATACTGCATAGCCATATTCGCTATGGATGCAGACGCACGTTCAGAGTAATGGGTCTGCCGTGACATGGGATTCCAAGTATATATCCGACGTCCTCTAACGTAACAGTCATTTCACCAAACCGGAAGTGAAATGAGTTCGTCTCGCTCCTCCATCGTTCAACTAGAGCGGATATAAGGCAATCGTCGTGTCGAGACCATTTCCCGCAATCGGTGAACAGGGTTAAATTTTGACGGTGTAATAGCTGTATTTGTTCCTCGTTTAGTACCCACTCTTCAAGGTGCCTTGTGCTTTGAATTGTTTCCAAAACACCCCTATCGACACCGTCAAATACGTGCCTCGCGACGTGGTCATCGTCATCGTATAGGATTGATGTATCATGAGGTCCAGGGCTGAAATTCCTACCTCTAAGAACAAAATATAATTATAAACCAACTTAGCGTCCATAATATTTACATTCCAAAACTATAACTGGATCTTTAACCTAGCTTACCAACACATTAGCAATAGTCATTATTTCAATGTATTAAAACAAATCCTCACTTCCCACCACTCCGAACGCTTAATTACGCTAGTCAGCACTGAATTTAGCGCCAACATGGTTATATAGCAATATACCCCCCGATGGCCCCTACACCCCCAACACCTCAAAACCGCTTTAAAGTCAAGTTTTTAAATGTATTACGTCAATTATATACCAAATATATCAGAAAAAATTTTAAAGGGGGAAAGTTACCAAAACACCCGCTACTTATGCAAAATACCCCCTGGCAGTCATCGCCGGTGCGTCACAAGGTTCAGAACATCCAGAACAAAATAAGTTTTTGGGTGTCTCACACCCTTTCCTGAACTAAAAGTTATTTTAAGGTATGAATTTTAAGCTGGATCCTTCCTAGCAAATTAGCCCCCGATGAGCGGCAAATTACCGAAATGCCCCTGGGGGTTCACTATCACCCCAACGCCCCCGAACCAGCTTCAAAACAACATTTCAGGTGGTTTACTTACATTTCTGGACTAAAAAGTCGTTTGGAAAACTTGGCGCAGAAAAATTACCAAAACACCCCTCGCGGGGTGACAAATTACCAAAATGCCCCTGGCATCAAGAAAAATATCAAAGGTGCCTTAAAATGCTATTTTACGCTTCCTGAGTTAATTCTTGATCTAAAAAATATTTTACGGATCTTTCGCGCAAAAATCACGAACCGGTGTCCGGATCCAGCGCTTAAAGGCCCGTTCGGCCAAAAAAATAGGTAACGACTTCGGAATGGCGCGAATTCCTGGGGAATGGAACTTCCCAACATCCTAGGGTTCTCATAAAAGTTTCGCGCGAAATCGAGCTAGCTTGTTATTTTAAATTAGATTGCGAAGTTACACGGTTCCCCGTATCAGCTAGCCCCTTTACAGTCTTTGGAAAATCTGAAATTTTTACCTGATACAGATCTTTTGAAAATACCTAGGGTCTCTGTTTTGCACTTTGGCAAAATCACGCTCTAGCTATTTTTTATAAATTCGTGAAAAAACTGTCTAATTAAGTTTTCACCCCTAGCGCCAATTACGCCCCCGAACCGTAAAATTACCAAAACACCCCTCGCGGGGTGGCAAATTATCAAAATGCCCCATGGCAGCTTGAAAATATCAAAAGTGCTTTAAAAAGCTATTTTAAGCTTCCTAAGTTCATTCTTGATCTAAAAAGTATTTTACGGATTTTTCGCCTAAATATCGCGAACCGGTGTCCGGATCGAGCGCTTAAAAGCCCGTTCGGCCAAAAAATTAGCTAAAGGCTTCGGAATGGCCCGAATTCTGGGGGAATGCAACTTCCCAACACCCTAGGGTTCTCATAAAAGTTTCGGCAAAATCGCGCTGGCTTGATATTTTAAATTACACTACAAAGTTACAAGATTCTCCGTATCAGTTAACCCCTTTCCAGTCTTTGGAAAAATCTGAACTTTTTACCTGATACAGATCTTTTGAAAATAACTAGGGTCTCTGTTTCGTACTTTGGCAAAATCTAGCTCTAGCTATTTTTTATAAATTCGTGAAAAAACTGTCTAATTAAGTTTTCACCTTTAGCGACAATTACGTTTCGTATTCACATTAAACACACATAGTGTTACACCCTAGGAATACACATAGTGTTGAAAATTATTTCCTCCAGTTGTGTTACAACGTTCAGTTACCAAAATACCCTCGCTGAGCGACAAATTATCGAAATGCCCCCGGGGATTCATTATCACCCCTACGCGCGCCAAATCAGCTTCAAAATAATATTTCAGGTTTTGTAATTAGATTTCTGGACTAAAAAGTCCGTCGAAAAACTTAGCACTGTAAAATTACCGAAATACCCCTCTCGGGGCGGCGAATTACCGAAATGCCCCCTGGCATCGAAAAATATCAAAAGAGGCTTCGAAATGCTATTTTAGGCTCCCTTAATTCATTCTTGACCTAAAAAGTATTTTACGGAGGTTTCGCCCAAAAATCCCGAACCGGTGTCCGGATCAAGCGCTTAAAGGGCCGTTCGGCCAAAAAAATAGGTAACGGCTTCGGAATGGCCCAAATTCCTGGGAAATGGAACTTCCCAACATCCTAGGGTTCTCATAAAATTTTTGCACGAAATCGCGCTAGCTTGATATTTTAAAATACACTGCAGAGTTACAAGGTTCCCCGTATCAGTTAACCCCTTTCCAGTCTTTGGAAAAATCTGAAATTTTTACCTGAGACAGATCCTTTAAGAATAACTAGGGTCTCTTTTTTGCACTTTGGCAAAATCTAGCTCTAGCAATTTTTTATAAATTCGTGAAAAACTGTCTATATTTGGCGCCCTAAAAAATCGCTATTTTGGAATCTATAAATGTAATACGCTGATTTGTATAAACCTAACATTGAATTATAAGGAAATTCAAAATACTTACTTGTTGTGACTTGATGTATTTAAAGAAAAATCTACCGATCTTCTAGCGGTTATCCACCGATCTTCTAGCGTAAAATTTTTTGGTTTGTATTGTTCTGGAGATTATATAGGTGAGATATGAAGTACCAAGGAAGTTGGTAAATATGATAGAGTGCAGAAGAAGGGTTCGGGGGAGGGGATTATAAAGAGAGAAAAGTGAGGAAGAGAGAAGAAAAAAGACAGGAAAAAAAAACCTGTGATCGACAGTCAAAGGCTGCGGCAAAAAAAAAAAATTTGGCAGAAGGACACCACGTAGGGCATCATGGGGGGAGGGGGGACGACACGTGGCAGGGCCATCTCCCCCAACCGCGGGTTGTTCATGCGGTTGGGCCACGTGGCAGGGAGGGAAGGATGCCACGTGGCAGGGCCATCTCCCCCAACCGCGGGTTGTTCACGCGGTTGCCACGTGGCAGGGAGGAAGGACCACACGTGGCAGGGCCATCTCCCCCAACCGCGGGTTGTTCATGCGGTTGGGGCCACGTGGCAGGGAGGAAGGACGACACGTGGCAGGGCCACTCCCCCAACCGCGGGTTGTTCATGCGGTTGGGCCACGTGGCAGGGAGGGGAGACGACACGTGGCAGGGCCACTCCCCCAACCGCGGGTTGTTCATGCGGTTAGGCCACGTGGCAGGAAGGGGAGACGACACGTGGCAGGGGCCATGGGGTTGGGCCACGTGGCAGGCGTGGGGGACGACACGTGGCAGGGGAAATTAATGCCAACCGCTGCTTCTTTATGCAGTTGGTGTCCTTTTTCCAATTTCTCACCAATTTCTCACATTTTCTCGCCATTTCCTCGTTCCTTTTTTGCCATTAATGCATCGTCCGTACACAAATTTTCCAACCACTGCTGTTACCTGCGGTTCGGTGGGAAAATTGTTATTTTCCCACCGGTAGATGTGGATTTGCCCCCTATATATATATATATATATATATCCACCTGCTTAGGCCAACCGTGCAGCCCCTCTCACGTTGCAACCGTAACAGCATCGAAACATAACTTAACACAGTCTATACGGTACACAATCACGCAAACATGGTCTTTCTCTCGATCACTAAACCCACAGCCCCATTAGCTCCCATAATTCGGTGAATAATCAATAGAAAAAGGGCTGAAAACTTACCGGAAAAACCAAATCCCAATTGCCGGAAAACCTTCTTCTGAGCCGTGCTCTCTTATCTCTATCTGAAACCCTCTATTTCTTTGCCTCGATCACTTCTCAGATGAAGAGTGGAAAGGCTATGATAGCTGCTCTCTATAGTATAAGCAGGTTTACATATAAACTCTAAATGGAATATCACAAAAATTAAAACCTTACACTCTCATTAGTTGCTAAAATTTTACCTGAACTTTTTATTATTGTAATATAGTCCAAAAATAAAATATTAATGTTAAACTATATGTTAGAAAATTATTAAGAACTGTTACGCTAACTCACTTCACTATTTATCGCTAAAAGTGGCTACATAAAAATATCAACGCTAGCTAAAAAAAAAATCGTCGCCAAAAGTTTCTAAAATTATCGTTAATGCTAATTGTCGCTGTAGAGTAAATCGATATCTTCTATAACTGTTATCATTAAGCTATAACTTATGTATTCTAAAAATATTGACGCTAAAAATTTATTCGCTGCTAGAAGTTTTCGATTAAACCATTAAAATATCGGGGTATTACATGTGGGCACGTTGCATATGACAACTAAGGGAAAGATATTCGTCACATGTCATTCCATTTATGGTTAAATATGATTATTAATGACAGGTAACCAATAATAGTGAATAAAGGCGGTTATGACTAATAGAACGTGAGCCTTGTTTTGAGGAAAAATGATGGCAGTTTTGAAAGAGCTATCGATAAAAGAGAAATAATCGGTAGCAATTACACAAGGCATGGATAAGCAATTTCCAGCAGTTAGGAAGAATTCAAAACTCGAGTAGTTTTTAGCAGTTGCAAAGTGGTTATTCTTTGGAAGAGATTAAAGGGAGAAACGATAGAGCAAAAGGGTCAACTTCATCCACGAAAACCAAGACTTGACTTCATGTCTTTTTCCTTCCTTTCTTCTTTTACGATTAGGGGCTTTGTTGCCTATCAATTTGGGTGTGCAATTTTTTCTACTTTTAGCTTACTTTTATGTTTTCATAGAAATTCTCAGCAAGAGGCACAAATTACCTACTTTTTGGGTGTGCACAAGCGAAGTTTCCTACTTTTTTTATATGTACAAAAAATTAATTGTCCAAAAAAAGTGAAGCATGTTCATATACACTTATTACTTTAAGTATATTCAATTTTAATTTGTTTGAAAAACATCTCTTGTGACAATGTAAACTATGCTTTCAAATAAATATATTCTAAAAAGTTAAGAAAAGGAAAAGAAAAAGAAAAACAAATTACCTAATCATCTGCTCTACCTATCATCATTGAAAGCAAATGGTTTATTCAACATTGTCATTCATGTTCTACCTATCATCAATTGGTTTATTTTACCCCCAGTATTTCGCATTAAGATAATCCTTCCAACAAGTACACGACTCTATGACTCTGGGTTAAGATGACTCCTCCTGTCATCTAACACCCTCTCGCTCGCTGAAAAACACGATTTCGAAGTAACCATGAAGGTTTACACCGTAGTACATCACGTGCAACTTGAAATAAAACATAATAAAATTTTTCATTTTGTTTCCAAAAATTTAGTAAATCAAAATTTATTGTACTCCTCTAATAACAATGGAGCATAATGATTCCTATTTGCATATGAACCAATTTTGTCAGAAGAGGAAAATGAAGAAAAACTTGTAGAACATTCTTCCATTCTTGGTTGTTTTACCAGCACATATTCGATACCCTTAAGCTATGATTCATAGTATATTTGCGCCCTTGATGAAGAAGCACGCACAGACATGTCAGCGCATTTTCGATAATAGTTGTAAAGGTTTTCAAACAACGATTTTATGGAAGTTGTAACCAGGTGTGCTGTGGTTGACCCACGACCCATTGTTTCTGAAATTTATTTAATTGCATAATTTACAGCATGTTACTTGAACCTAGGATCCAATGCAGTGGCAAAAGCAAAAAACTACAGGCAATTCTGACAAATACTTGTAGATTTAATGTCCATATGTTCCACTATCACATTAAACATTTCATTTTCTCTCCACTAGTCTAAAACTTTAACCACTTTAAGTATTTCTAATATAGCAAAAAGAGAATATGAAGTAGTGTAGCAGCCTAGAAATCCGGAGCTCCATCGCCCTGAACTCCTGGAGTATTAACATACCACATCACATTAATCCTGTCAAATCCTGTTTCCAGATACATAATTCAAAGCATCTAACTAGACATTAACTCAAATCTTCAAAATACAAGATTACAAAACTGCTTAAGCTTAAACTGTTGAAGCTTAGGTTCTTTACAACTCAAGTTCTTATAGAACGAGTTATAGGCTATTTAGCGACGGAGAAAAATCCGTCGCTAAAAGTCATTTTAGCGACGGCAAATACCATTGGTAAAAGTCTGTCACTAAAAGCTTTTATCGACGGATTTTTACCGACGGGATTTTAGCGACGGATTTCCATTGGCTAAAATATTTTAAAAATTTTCCTATTTTCGGCCACCTTTTTAAAATTTAGTACAAAATAGCGATAGATTATTTATGTCAGTAAAAATTCCGTCGCTAAAACTACACTTTTGCGACGGAATATACCGTTGCTAAAGTATCCGTCGCTAAAAGTCTTAACTTTAAGCAACGGACTTTTAGCGACGGAATGTTTTCCGTCGCTAAAAGTCCTGATATAAATATCTATTTTCCTTTCTTTTCTCTCTCCCCATTTTCTCTCCCTCTCTCTCATTCACCGGCTGTTTCTTCTCCCGGCGATCCCCCCTCTGGTGACACCCTCCCCCCACCCGCCCGTCCTGCAGGTGACAACCCCCATGACGCTGTGCCCCTCCACAGCTCCAGTGGCCTTCCATTGCCGCACCACCACCACCGCCGCCAGTATGTCCATCTTACCCTAATTATTTGTTAATGTATGTGGTTTAATGCATGTGAGTTTAAATTTAATATAATGTGGTTAATTATTTTGAGTTTGAATTTATGCATGTAAGTTTGAGTTTGAATTTAATTTTACCCTAATTTTCGTTAATTGAAGTTAATTTGTTGTAATGTATATTGTAATTTTACTCTAATTGTACATTGTTGCATGTTGTAACTTTAATTAACATTAACTAAACTTGAACTAACCCTAATTGACCCTAGATAACTCTTAATAAAACCCTAATTAAAGTTTAAAAACTCAATTAACCCTAAAGAACTAAATTAGCCCTAATTGGCCTAACAACCCTAATTAAACCCTAAGTAATTAAACCCGATAAACCCTAACTAAACCCTAATTAACCCTAGTTAACCTAATTAGGGTTAATTGAGATTAATCCTGATAAACCTTAACTAAACCCTAATTAACACTAATAATCCCTATATAATATTTATTAGCCCTAATCCAATCGAACCCTAAATTGAACTAATTGAACCATCTAATTGAACCCTAAATTGAATGCCTTAATCGAATCGAACCTTAAATTAAACTAATTAAACCCCTAATTGAACCCTAAATTGAATGCCCTAATCCAATCTAACCGAACCCTAAATTAAACTTATTTAACCCCCTAATTGAACCCTAAATTGAATGCCCCAATTCAACCGAGCGCTAAATTGAAGTAATTGAACCCTAAATTGATGTAATTGAACCCTAATTAAACCCTAAATTGAATGGCCTAATCGAATCGAACCCTAAGTTAAACTAATTGAACCCTAAATTGAAGTAATTGAACCCCCTAATTGAACCCTAAATTGAATGCCCCAATTCAACCCAGCACTAAATTGAAGTAATTGAATCATAATTGAACCCTAAATTGATGTAATTGAATCCTAATTAAACCCTAAATTGAATGACCTAATCGAATTGAACCCTAAATTAAACTAATTGAATCCTAAATTGAATGCCCTAATCCAATCGAACCCTAAATTGAACTAATTGAATCCTAAATTGAATGCCCCAATTCAACCGAACCCTAAATTGAATTAATAGAACCTCCTAATTGAACCCTAAATTGAAGTAACTGAACCCCCTAATTGAACCCTAAATTAATTGCCCTAATCGAATTGAACACCAAATTGAAAATTCGAGCGCATTGGATATGTGCATTTTGAACAATTTTTCCTATTTGAACATTGATCATTTGTTTGATAATTTTAGGTTGTTAATTGTGCATTTGAGAATTTTGATTATTGATCGATGATTTTAGGTTATTAGCTGTGCATTTGAAGTAATTGAGATTATTAATTGATAATTTTAGGTTGTTAATTGATGATTTTAGATTGTTAATTGCGCATTAAGCATTTGAGATATTGAGATTGTTGACAGAGGATGTGACCCAATTGGATTGAATGTGTGATTTTTATTGCATTGAACATTTGAGAATTGAGAATTGAGATTGTTGATGGAGGATGGGACCTAATTGGATTGAATGTGTAATTTTTATTAATTTTTATTGTATTGACCATTTGAGAATTGAGAATTGAGATTGTTGACGGGGGATGGGACCCAATTGGATTGAGATCCCTGTTAGGTAGCACAGACACGGACACTGCGTCCGATCGACGCCGACACCAAAACAACATATTTTATCTTTATACTTGTGGACACCGGCCTCTTCAATGGGTGTCCGGCACCTCTTCAATGGGTGTCCGACATTAAAAAAAATAAATCAATGTCTTCGAACACCGCTGAGAGGTGTTGGACACGTGTTCGGAGGTGTCCAACACGTGTCCGGATGTCTCGATGAGGTGTCGAGGTGTCAATAGGTCACGTACACCTCGTCTGATCAACACTGACACCAAAAAATATCATATTTTGGCTTTATACTTGTGGACACCTCTTCAAAGGGTGACAGACACCTCTTCAAGGGGAAACGGACACGGTGTCCGGCATTTAAAAATAAATCAATGACTTTGGATGTGTCCGGAGGTGTCGAACACGTGTCCGGAGGTGTCAGACACGTGTCTGGAAGTGTCCGACACATTTCCGGAGGTGTCCGACACATTTTTAGATGTGTTGATCAGGTGTCAAGGCGTCGGTAGGTCACGGACACCGCGTCCGATCGCCACCGACACCGAAATGTCACATTTTGACTTTATACTTGTGGACACCTCTTCAAGGGGTGATGGACACGGCGTCCGGCATTTAAAAAATAAATCAATGTCTTCTGACGTGTCCGGAGGTGTCGAACACCATACGACACGCTATATGAGGTATTGGAAATTGAGATTGTTGACTGTGCATTGAGAATTTGAGAATTGAGATTGTTGACGGAGGATGGGACCCAATTGGATTGAGATATTTGTGAATTAGTTGAATAGTTGGTTGCTGAAATTAGGTTAATTAGGTTAACGCGACATTTTTAGCACCCTTAATGAACCCTTTGTGTTTTCTAGTCAAGTTGTACAAGTCTTTTATACAGAGGACATCGCAAATTCCAAATCTCATTGGTATACAATTGTCAAGTTGAAGAAATTGCCCGTGACATATGACAGTGAGCTAGACTCTTTTCAAGCCGACCAACCACCTGTCTTGTTCCCTGTTGAGGTCAACAACGAGGAGGACGATCTTCCTCTTCCAACAACACTTCATGTAGGAGAAGAAGTTGTAGATGATGACGCGGAAGATGGGAAAGTGTTGGAGATAATGTGACTGAGTCTACTGATGAAGATGATGAATTAGAAGATGAAGAGGACGACGAGTCCCACGAAGAAGAGGACGACGAGGAAAGTGATGAAGATGATGATGATTCTCAAACTGAGAATGATTGACTTATAATGTTGTAAAAAATCGGAGAAAGAATGTAGTAACATTTTAGAACTTGGTTCATATTGATGTGTTTTTGCACCTCCGTTCATATATATAGTGCCGATGATGATTTCTGCCAAAATTATTGTTTTTAATGTGTTCATGTATTTGTAATTTATCCATACAAAGTCAGATATGGATTGGATACGGGCTATTCGTGGCCAGGTTGGACGCTGAGCTGCTTCCTCTCCGGTGGGTCCCAGCTCCAACCCCAGGCCCAATTGTCACCCCAGCCCAAGCAGTCGCCCAGCCCGACGCAGATTCATCCCACACGCGCGCTGATTCTCCTTCTTCTGTGGGTTCTACCTCAGATATAGTTGAAAACAGTGCTTAGTACATTTTCGCTACCCTTATATTTAAAGTAAATTTGAACTGTATTAATGTCTGTGTTTTGTAGGATCTCAACGAGGCCGTGGCCCAACATGCGGGGTACGTATCGACCCCCAACGTAAACAGAGAGTTACGCTCACCCAGGAGGGCCTGTAAGTAAAAAAAATCACATCATGCCTTATATTTAAAATTTTGGGGTGTTAATTTATATTTGAATTGTATTAATTTATTTATTTACTTCATTGGCAGGATCCTGGAGAATCAGGCGAGGACGAAGATCGGGGTTCTTGTGAAGGGCCGATTCTTCGAGCCACGCCTGTACTGGAAGGATTGGGATGGCGCTGCGAGGGAGTCCCTATGGGAGGAGGGGTTGGTACGGTGAAGTATTTTTTTCTGTGATAGTATTTGTTTAATTAGAGTTTGTTTTATGTAGTTAATTTGTGTTATTGAATGCCTTACAGGAGGGGTTCACGTTTGACTCGCCTGATCAGCAGGCACTGGGGCGGCAGGCCTTCTTTGCTTTCATCGGCAAAAATTACCACCAATGGCTCCACGACACACGGGACTGGGCGAAGAAGATGCTGCCCGAGGGTGCCCCAATGACGGAGATGAAGACATATCCCCCACATTGGATATCTCCGACTGTGTGGAGGGAGATGATAGATCGGTGGGCTGCGGATCCAGGCTAGGAACCAAAGAGTAAGAGCGGGGCCGTGAACAAACAGAACAAAGATCCAACGCACACGAGGGGGGGTCGGTGCCACACGACATCATCCGACACATGAATGCGGTCCAGAACCTGGATCTGGAGGAGGATGAGGTCATAGCTCTAACGTATAATTAGACGCACGTGCGGAAGAAAGACAAGGACGAGGTGCACCGGGCCGAGGACTATGTTTCAGATATTTCTAGGCGGATCGATGTGAGTCAATTTGTTTAACTTGTTAATTTTGTCTTTCTATCCTCAATGTCAGTTGCGTTAATTAATGCCCTAACATATCTTTAAATCATTACTTTTGCAAGCCTCGTATGAACAGCTTAGGGGGTCCGAGCAGGAGCCCGGACAGCCATCAGCGTCCACTAGTACGGGTGCGAGTACTGGGGCGTTAAAGCAATGGCTGGATACGCCGGAGGTCGTCAATCTGCCGAAAGGCCGCATCCGTGGCCTACCTAGCACAACTGCTTGTGCCCTGATAGGAGCGTCCTCACCCCTTACTACCCTTCCACAGACACCGACTCCTCGGCATCTGTTGGACGAGGAGGAGATCCAACGCATTGCTATGATGGTGTTGAGGATGATCAGGGAGCATGATCAGCAGGACATGCCGAGCCGGCCCTGGATCAGCAGGATCCAGATCCCGGACTTGGCAACCCCTGATGAGCCCCTTCTCATGCCCGGCCCCAGCTTGTCCCCCCTCCCCCCACCCGGCTTATACTCTTTTCCCCTCTCCTAACTGGTTGTATCCGGTTCCCGACTTGTTCATCATGAGTTTTTTTATAATAAATATTTTTTATGATTGATTATATATATATATATATATATATATATATATATATATCTTTGTGTATTGATTATTGTGCATTGTTGTAGAGAATTGAAATATTTATTACAAGCTTGGGTAATAGAAAAAAATTAAAAAATTTTGACTTTTGGCGACGGATTAATTCCGTCGCTAAAAGTGTCTTACTATCAGCTTTTTAGCGACAGCATATTCCATTGCCAAAAGGCTTATTTAGCGACGAAATGTTCCGTCTCTAAAAATAATTAGCGACGAATATTCCGTTGCTAATTTCAAAAAATAGAAAATAAATTAAAATACGTAAAACATAATTAGCTACAGATATTCCGTCGCTAATTAGTAAATAACTCCGTCGCTAAAAATGCAATATTAGACGATGGATTTAAAATTTTTGTCGCCAAACTTTTAGTTGCAGGTTTTTACACGAGGAACTTTTAGCGACGGTAAATCCGTCGCAAAAACTATTAGCGACGGATTTTGGGCTTTTAGGGTCGGATTATCCCGTCACTAAAAGTCTTTTTCTTGTAGTGGCAGGGGTCTTACTATACAGTAGTGGTGGGTCACTAGAATCTCACACAAACTCTAAACTCATTCTCAAGCATTCTACAACTGATCACCAACAGAAGGGAGTCAAACGAAGGGTGAGTTTTTGAGAGCTCAGTAAGGTCGTTCAAGGACAACTGAAAAGAATTACAAAATGACTCAAAAATTCATTCAAGGATAATTTCTCAAAACATTCCAACAATCATGAACAGTTTGATAATTTTCAAATGATCATAATCAGTCATAATCATATACCAAAAATGACTAAAGACAATCAAAGATAGACATCAAAACAAATAATAACAATCATCCCAGTTTCCAAAAGGAACATTAATAATTATAACCAATACCAAAACAATCATTTCAAGTTCATTTTCAAAGCCATCATTTTAAAAACATGCAATTATGATTTTTTTCAAAGGGTTTCAAAATGAACACATATACTTCAAGGAAAATAGGCGAAGGGTTTCAGTCAATCACAAACAGTTTGATCGCAATATGGGGAGGAGTTTCACTTGATCCCGCTTCAATCAGATAGCAAGACAGTCGTTTGAACATCAATCACAATATGGGAGGAGTTTCACTCAATCCCCTTCAATCAGATAACAAGACATTCATTTGAACATCATTCTCAAAACCATCATTGTAAGATACAATGTATACAAATTTAGAAATGTTGATCCTGGGCAGAAGCAATGCCATTCAGGCGATGGGAAGAGTGTACCAACAAGTATGATGTACGATAACTAGACCTTCTCATTAAGATACTAGCCATGCAGAATTACGCAGGTTCAGACCCCTTATAACGCCTCCCCACATAACAGATTCCCAAGTTAACACTGAAAACAACAATCATATAATTAACAAGAAATTCACTGCTTAACATGCAATAAAATGTGAACCAACATGAATTCAAATAACCGAAACAATTAAGGTTTCAATAAAAATTAAACATACTGATATAATTCATCACTCAGAATTTCAAAATAACCAGGAACAAATAGCAAGACTGATTACGAACAATTATCAAATTTCGGCACAACAATTCAGAAGAAAGAATGCAAACAATTATCAAATTTGCTCAGTATGCAATAACAGGCGAGCATCGATAGGATTTTCAAATAACCGATTCAGGTTCAATGTTGGGATTTTCTTGGCAATAACATACTGATATCAATACAAATCTTAATGTTCAACAATAGCCATATGAAAATCGAAAGAATACTTTTGAACACAAGTTATCGAAATCAGGGTTCGGAATCTAGCCTAACAGGAAAGCCTCTTACTCTAACCTAAATGGAAAAATCCAATTATTAGTTTACAGTATGTACTATGATATTATGAATTCAATTCTGAGTCACACATACTCCCAGAAGGGTATATAAAATTATCAAAATGCCCCTTACGTGTAAATACCAAAAAACACCCCTCTCACACTTAAATCACCAAAACCGCCTTCCCATAATTAGAATCATTAAAATATCCTTATTGTATGTGAATTTATCCAAAAATACCTTTTATAGGTAAAATTACCAAAATACCCCATGGGGATTCCTGACATCGAAAAAAATCTCAAAAGCACCTTAAAATGCTATTTTAAGCATCCTGAATTCATTTTTGGATTGTTTAGAAAATTTTCACTTGAAAGTTCCAAACCGGTATCCTGACCGAGCGCTCAGAAGTCGGTTGTGCTAAATATCTATCGACCTCAGATTGGCACGAAGTTTTAGATACTGAAACATCTCAGTAAAATAAAGTATTTTCTTAAAATTTTCAGATTAAAATAGCTTAATTTGATATGCCAAATAAATTGAGAACTCCTTTTGATCGATACCCTAATTTAGCGTCCTTTGCGGATACTAAAAAATCTCAAATGTTTCCACAGCGTATGTCTCAAAAAATTATCGGGGGTTACTGTTTTGGATTTTGTCAGATTTTAATCATAACTATTTATAAAAATTCGTACAAAAATTGCCTAAATAACACCCCCTACTTTAGTGACAAAACAATTACTATTCACATCACAACACACATTAATTCATCAAATCTCACATACATTCTTCATCTCCTTCCTCTCCCGAATCCACACACCCAACCAATTCACCGACACACTGATACACAACCAACCACACACCTAGACACGCAAACACAATCCGCTCTCTAAAACACACATGCTAACACACAATTCCCACAGACACACACACACACACACACACCCACCCAACCCCCTCTGAATCCCACACACTCTGTAACACTTAACACACATGGTCACACACTAAGCACACACACAACACCCTACGATTACACACACTGAACGCACACATTAACACGCACTACTACCCCTGTACACTCACAATCACACGCACAAACAGCCACAGCTACTCCCCTTCCCCTGCCTCACTTATCGCACGAACACGCATACGTGTGCACACACACACACACACACAGTCCACTCACGGACACAAAACACACACTCAGTTTACGTGCACTCAGACTTACCCCCCCCCCCCCGAACACTGCACCTACACATAGTCACTCACGATCCACTGAAAATCACACTCTCTTCATTTGAAGAACACACACTGAACAACACACTGTAAACACACTGCGCACAACTAGAAAAACATACACTCATACACACTGAATTCACATACTAGAGAAAAAGGGAATTACTTCCAAGAATTTCCCTCAGTCTCTCTGCTTCCCTTGCTCGAATCCCCTTGTTTTCCCTATTCCCTGCACCCCCTGTTCTATTTTCTTCAACTTTACTTTTCCCTCTCTGTTTGTTCTTCTTTTTTTTTCTTTCCTTTTCTTACCCGAATTTCTTTTCCTTTCTTTCTTTTTGTTTTCTTTTTAATTAATTTTCTAACAATATCTACCCATTAGTTTATAATTATATTTCATGAGTCATCAAATAAACAAGGAGGAGGTGGAATCTTCTTAAGACCGATTTTTCTAAAATCTTACACATAATACCTAACTTTCAAAAATTACAATTTAGCCCCCAATGTTTTTCCAAAATTACAGAATGACCCCAAAAGTTTTTAAAATTACATTTTTATCCCAAAAATATTTTAAGCTCCCATACCCTTCGAATACCCGAGCATTGTAAAAAATTAATGCTCGTTTATTTTGTGAGTTACAGATAATTATTTTAAACAACTCCAAAAAATGCAGGATATTACATATAGTAGGTAGGTACCAGATAATAGAATGGTATATTTGTAAAATGCCTCCAAAAGATCAATGAGGCATTCAGTTAACTGTCATTCATCAGAACTTAGTAAGTCTTGTGGGAACTTGTTCAGTGTTCAGTGAATGTAAACTTTTTTATATACCATAAGATGTAAATGTATAAAATATATGGAATTCCACATGTTGTTGACATCTCTAACAGGTACCCTACGAGTCAAATTTTATTGAGCACACAAAACTTTTTAAAATACTTGTACTCTCGTGTCTAAAGAATTAACATACAAAAAACCCTTTATTTTGGAAATAATTGGTCTTGGAGCCGGTAAACCATTTTTAGACAATTAAATTAGTTATATGGTAAACACATAGAACGTGAAAAAAAAAACTCATTTAGCATAGGCTTGAGGTTCGTCTTCAACAATTCAATAGAGGCATTATTATTGGAAGCATTATTAAGAGTAACATTCATTATCTTATAATTACATGCTAGCGTATAATTTCAACAATCTGTAATGCATCGTGAAAATGGGATCATTTTAAAAGCAATGATTCTCTTGTGCATAACCCAGTCAGCATCAATACCATTTGTCGTCACACGAGAATAATTTAGTATAGTACGATGAGATCACTAATTATCAAACGTAAGACTAACTTTATCATTGAAGTTTGCAAAATATATACTAAGCGTTGTTTAGTAGCATTATATTGTCTTACCGTATCAAACCTAGTAGCATTTTTATGAACCTTTTTAGACAAAGGCTGTACACATAGTTACTAAAGGCGCAGGCGCACTTATGGCGTAAAGGGTCCTTGGAGCCTAGGTGCAAGGCGCATACGCGCGCCTTTCCAAAGCAAGGCGCAAAATAAGAATAAATAGATATTAGTGCATTAAACCAATAAAATCACATAAAAATTTTCACAACATGACAATTGAACTAACTTTGAACACTAGAAAAAGTTTCAGATCTAATGAGAAGTAGTTGATCCTAATTAAACATGGCAACGTCGTCCTTATCATTAGAGAAGGCTAAAGCAACAATATTTTTCTCAAAAGGGAATCATAGGCTCCAAATTTTTTAGAGATTCCTCCTCAATTTCGTCTTCTTTGTCTATAAGGTGAAGTGAAGAGATATATTTATTTTAAAAAAGATTAACAATTGAATACGAGACACTAGCACATTGAACAACAATCGAGTGACTAGGGATTTTGGGTTCTCGATTTTTTGTGATTTAGATATTGATTTGTTATGTTATGAAATAAATAACAAAAAATAATGAACGGTTGAGATGATGTCATGATGCAAAAATAAAAAATGAAGATTTTGGGGCTTTTCTTTGCACCTCCACCGCCACCTTGCACCTTGTGCCAGGCATAAGGCGAGCACCTTTTTGAAGGGGCTGTGCCTAGACTTAGGCGAGGCCCAGGTTATGCGCCTTGTGCCTAGGCGGGCCTTTGATAACACTGGTTGTACATATATTCATATATCTAGTGTACTTCACTGTCAACATAGTTAAAAGGTTCCTCATTGTGCACAATAAATTGAGTAAAACCATATGTTTTTTGTCATTGATTGCAAATAAATAACTTACCTTCTAAAGATAATTGCGTTTGGCCATCATCAACATGACCTTATTTGGATGCACATTTTTGGAAATGCCAATTGAGATGTGAATTATCAGTATCACGCAAAAATAATTCAAATAATGGTTAGACTATGCTTTGGAGGCGCCATCAATGATAATTGTTATAAAGTGATCCCAAAACTTAACTTTTAGCTTTCTATCTATATTTTTTAAACTTCTTGCGGACTTCAAACAGGACTACTTGGTCATTCCTCTCCATGATCAAGCATCGGGTGAAAAATGGGCATATAAGTATTAATGTCACCAACCGAACTGCATATGACTAAAATGTTGTCGATTTGTGAAAATGTGTATTAAAAATCAGGAATGTTTGGGTTAAAAGCCATAAGGAAATTGGTGTATACCCATTGTTAATTGCTCTTAAGTTGAGGTGCTTGTGGTGGTGGACATTTTTGGCTACATGGTTTTGATAATCTTGAATTAGACATTTTTTAAGACGTGTGATAGAAGTGAAAAATAAAACTGTTAAGACAATTAAATGGAAAAAGAATAAAAGTACTAAATAACATTGATTAGCCAAATCTATTGACTAAGAGAGAGTTGTGAATTGTAATTGAAGAGAAATAAGAAATTTGTAGGTTTCTAAACCTCACAAACACCAAAATATCCCTAAAAACTAACCGTTTATAGTTGTTGGAATAAGGTAAGACAAGAATACCCTGCAAACAAGTCGTTATATAGCTCTTGGAGGGGCGAAAATATAAGTTTTAAAAAATTTGGCTGCTGTGTGGAAGGGGGAAACTTTTGAATTTTTTGGATCTGCTGAGCCGAGCTTGGACTGGATGCTGTCGGGCCCAGGTTGGATAACGGGTCAGGCAGGCTTCATATGGGCTGAGCCTGGCCCGGGCTTAAAACAGGCCTGGCCAGGCTAGGCTTTTTTTGGGAAAGAGAAAGGGCCTAGCCCTGGTCCAAGCCCTAGGCCCTTGTGGCTCAAGCTTGCATTGTTCATTGTGCGGGCCAGGTCGGGCACAAGCTTTTTCGAGACTAGACACGGCTTCCCCTGGCTAGTTTGGCATCTGTCACGACCCGAACCCATGGATGAGCCCCTGAGCCAGGTTCGTGATGGGTCGCAGGCCCACTAAGCCTCTACTAGGGCTCTACTAGGCCTACTACAACATGTACTCAGAATTTAATTCATCTATTAAAGTCTAAACAATTAATTGGCTACTAAGAGCCTTACTTATAAATTCCTCAATAATTGAATCAAAATCTTTGATTACATGTCGTTGATAATTATGAAGCATTTGAAGAGACCTAAGCTGGCGCCCTTCCCTTGCATTGCTCGTAGGGATCTGCCTCTCTTAGACCATCACCTGAAAAATAAAAGAATGAGCGAGAGCGTAGGAAGTACGCAAACCATGTTCCTAAAATAGGTTTTGGGGTTTAATAAACATGTCATAGATTCTTCGTTTCAAAATTGGTAATGATTCCACAGAAGTTACTATACATACATATATATATACATATACATATATATACATATATACATATACATATATATACATATATATATATATATATATATATATATATATATATATATATATATATATATACTTTAATAAGCAAATCATGCTTGCAGGAAAATCTCCAAAACGATTTTATAACGATTCCACTATGGTATTTAACATCGAATGAAACCTCAACTCACTTTTTCTCGGTATGTTGTGGTCAGCATTAGATCCCACTGACTAGCACCCATAGTCCCTCCTCCACCTAGAATAAATAATATTGTGGACATGGGGGCGAGTCACGATGCAACAGTACTGTGCACCAACGTATGGTCCTGTTGACCAGGACAGGAAATCCACTTTTTTCCGGGAATATGGGGCACAACAACTAATATTAACCTTTCAATACCATACTACGATTCACACAACAATCTCAAACAACACAACACCTACTATGGCCATTTTAATTCCATTTCTCATCAACCAATTTAACAAAGCAAAAGTAGAACAAATACTTTTAAACTTCCATTTGCAAAGTCACGTATATACATACACATAAATTAGAAAATAGGTTGTACGGAGGAACATGGTAGGAGTACTTACTTGACTCGACAACCGGTTCTGCTACTTGCTCAAAAGCCAGTCCTAACTCTTGGTGATGGAAACCTAAACAATAAACCATGTGAGTGTTAAATCCTGACACTCAATCATGCCTTACTGGTAGATTTTCCCCAAGTGAGTGAAATTACCGAAGTACCTCCGGGCTTGTGTAAAATTATGAAACTACCCCTCTCATATTTATATTACCAAAACAGTCTTTCTGTAAGTAAAATCACTAATCGTAACCTAAGTGTATGTGAAATTACTCAAAAGTACATTTCATAGGTAAAATTATCAAAATACCCCCAGGGGTGACGAATTACCAAAATACCCCCGACGGTTCTTGGCACTGGAAAAATCTTAAAATACTGTTTTTAGCATCCTGAAGTTATTTTTGGATTAAAAACTATTTTTAAAAAATTTCGTCAGAAAATCTTGAACCGGTGTTCGGATCGAGCATTAAAAAGTCAGTTTTGTGAAAAAAAATATCTATCGGCCCCAGAAAGGTACAAAATTTTAGAATATAAAACATATCAGTGAAATAAGATTTACCTAAAAATTTCAGATTAAAATAAATTTTATTACTATGTTAAATAAATCTAAAATTCTCCCTAATCGATACCCTAATTTAACGTCCTTCACGGACACTGAAAGTTTCTGAAAAATTTCAGAGCGTACATCTCGTAAAAATATTTTGGGTTACTATTTGAAACTTTTTTTTAATTTTGGCCCTAACTATTTATAAAAAAATTGTTAAAAAAATACCTAATTTAATATCCATCTTTAGTGACAATTTCAATTATTATTTATGATCAAACACACACTAATTCACCTTTTTACACACACCCTCGTATTCCGCCTTCAGCTAAAGCACATGACTACTCCAACAATTACACCTAACACATGGATTAACTAACACATGGATTAACTAACATCCACTAACATAATTAATCCCACAATTACACGTACATATCCACAGATCATTACATATACACTCACTCGAAATATAAACATACACAAGAACACACATGTTACACGCACTCTTCACTTACCCAAAACCCACTGAATCTACATTAACCCCACTGAAAAACATAATTAATCCCACAATTACACCTACATATGCACGGATCATTATATATACACTCACCCGAAATATAAACACACAAGAACACACCTATTACAGACACTCTTCACTTACCCAAAAGCCATTGAATCTACATTACCCCCCCCCCCAGTTTCATGCATGCACCCACTAACACACAGTATTACACCTCAATTACACCCAACCTCATCATTTTATACCCACAAACACACATTAATAATCACTGAAACACACACCACATACGCGCACACACTGCACACACTTGATACACACACACACACACACACACACACACTAATAAGCTGAAAAACACATAAGTCGCCCCTACCTAAGCTACAACTACCCATAAACCCAAGAACACACACATTAACGTGATCACCTCACTGCTCGTGACCCAACACACTGAATTCACCCTAAAAACACTCTGAACACACACTACACGCATAGAACACACACTAAACTACACACACTATAAAGGTAAGGAGATTGCCTTGGATATTCCCTCAAATCTCTTTATCTTCCCTCTAATGTCTACTCTGCCGAAGCATGCTTCTTCCTCTCTGCTTCTCTTCTCCCTTGCTCTGTTTCTTTCTTTCATGTTTCTCTTCTTTGTTTATTTTCTTCTTTCCCCGAAATCTCCCCTCCTTTCTTTCTTTCTTTCTTTGTTTCTTTGTTTTTGGTTTATTCCCCTTAATTCCTAAAAACTTATCCACCTATTAGTTTATAATATAATGACATTAGTCATTACATAACCAAGTAGGTGTTGGCCTTACCTGATGCAACATCTCTGAAATTGACACATAATGCTTACTTTCTAGAATTGCAAATTAGCCCCTCAGTTCCATAATTGCAAAATTTTTCATCACTAAAATCATAATTTACATTTATGCCCCAAAAAATTTCCAAAAATTACAAAAATGCCCCCAAAATTTTGAAAATTATATTTTTGTCCCAAAATCCTTTTAAGCTCCTATGCACTACTAATACCCGAGCATTACTCAACTTTAATGCCCGTTTATTTTTCGGGTCTCCGATAGTCATTTTAACCCACTCCCAAAGTTCGGGATATTACATTCTCTCCACCTTATAAAAATTTAATCCTCGAAATTTACTCTCGATATTTTATCACTTATAACGTCTACGTATTTCGCTTCTGTTGCAAAACTCTGATAACTATCTCATAATAGCTAAGCTACCTCTGACTACCACACCTAGATTCCGGTCCCACAGATACCCAAGGACAACTATTTAACTTTCATATCATAATGCCAAACTTAAATCCGTCAAGTTATCACTTGCATTCTAAGCATTCTGGTATTTTTTGAACAATGACTTAGTTAATACAAAACTCACCGAGCTGAACCTACACCGCATCTACATCACTCTTGTCAGGACATGAACCAATGGGTGGGCCCGTGAGCTAGTCACGTGACCGGCCGCAGACCCAAAAGACTCCAACCAAGGGCTCTGCCAGGACTTGCTCGCTAAAATCAATATGAACTACAACGAAAATTAAAACTTCTATAAACTTTAATTACATTTTCCTATTTTTATCACAATACAATACTTATACTAAACTCTTCATAACTCCCATTTGTCAACAACTAAAAACTAAATCAATAATTTAAATATTTGTCGACTCATTCAACGCAGCCTCTGGAGCTCCACGCCAAATTTGTCTCTTCCTATGCTCGTCACCATCACCTTACTTTCGAACCTGAAATGATAAGTAAGGGATGAGCTTTCACATGCTCAGTAAGTAACCAATGATTCAAATAGGTGGACCATAGCATGCCAAAAATAACTCGCTTTATATTATATCAACATTAAGAAATCTAAATTCGTAGAATAAATAATCATCTGGTAAAACAAAATAGAGAACGTGGAACCACAACTAGTGCATAAAATCATTTGCACAGAACTCACGACAACCAGTTTAATCTCAGTATCAATTCAGACGATATGCTGCGGTCAGCGTACAGGCCCACTGACTAGGGCCCGAAATCCCTCCTATATCCCCAATAAATAATCTGTGGACGCAAGGGCGAACCACAAGCAACAGTATTGTGCATCAACGTACAAGCCCCATTGATCATGGCCCAAAATCCAACTTTCCCCCGTGGCTATGGGGCACAAAAATCGAATAAACAAAAAGACTTTTTGGTTCATCGTAAACACAATCACTCATCAATTGATGTCAAACCATCCTCACACCCATTTGACAGTTTTCAAGCTCTTCAATATTCACAAGAATGTCAAATACCAAGGCATCTCACTTGCACTAATTATTTCAAATCCGAGTTCCATTACAATTTCTAAACAAAATATAATTATCAAGATGTTCAATATTCACAATAACGTCAAATACCAAAACATTTCAAATCTGAGTTCCATTTTAATTTCTAAACAAAATATCATTTACATGCTGGTCTGATTTTTTAACAGGAATTAAACCATTAAAAGCTTTGTTTAGCAATTCAAGCCAGAGTAACTAAACATGATTAAAACAGTCAATGCTGATAAACGTCACTTTTTAACAGTACATAAACATATACATTTTATATAAAAAAATACTAGTTGAATCAAAGGGTCATTTACATGACGCTACACATTCCCACATCAAAGTCTCTGGAGCGACAATCTCGCTGCTACATCTTGCTAAAAGAACGGTTAGGGCCATTCTTTTTATC